>SADC01001100.1:0-154712 GCA_004194705.1 Ditylenchus dipsaci | reverse complement strand
GCACATGATAGATCAAAGACGTTCTATGCGCAAGAGATGAATTTCACGGCAGGCAATGTTTCAAAAGCGAATCTCTTAAAAGTACATGATTCAACGGTGCAATATCAGATGGGGCTTAATGATTCAAGGGCTAAAAATGCCACTTTTGCTGACAAGTCCAAGATTGACTACTCGAGAAACAGTGAAAGCACTTTCCGTCACACGTCTCAGTCCAATGTTTCCAAGCGGATGATTGATTGCGCTGCTCAAGGCCCTTCGAAGAACATGGAACAGACTTACTATGATGAAAATTTGGCTGCTTCCTCCTTTAAATGTGGAGGTAAATTTCGCTTAGTTGATGCTTTTCTAACTGAGTCTGTTTGAGATGCTGCGCTAGACCTTATCAACAAGGATGGCGAAAAGCTTCGTCAAACTCAGGCTCTTCGGCTTCCTTCGCAGACTCTTTTGGCAGCCCGTTTGGCGGATTTGGATTTGACAAATCAAAAACAGATTTTCCGAATCAAACAGCCGTCAATCGAACAGTAGTGGATAGTTTCAGATGTCACGCGGAAGTCAGTCATAAAGTAATGGATAGCTCTCAAGTTTCAGTGGCAGCAGGTCAGAAAAGCGGACAGTACCCAAGTGCCATGTGATCCAGACCTAGTGAAGGCGCATTGTTCGAAGTCGTTGGGTAGTGCAAGTCAAAAAAGCCAGTCTAAATCAGAGCCCAAGCAAGGTGTTACATGCAACATTGACGACAAAGTAAAAAAACTTATTGCAAAATCCATATAAAGTGATTAATTTAGGTTGTGCCCAGTTCTTTTTCACTCCCGAAGGAAAATGCACCAACATTCTTGTTAAAGTTAGTGCGCAATTTTTTGGTTACTACTCTGTGAATAATCGTTCAAATTTTTTAGCACGAGCAGAGGTTCCCATTCTCCTCCACTGTTGGATGTGGATAAGTAAGCTCTAGTGGTCCTTACGTGACTTATTTTTTTTCTTCAGACCTTGTATGTATTTTGGCTTTCGTCAGCTTCAGTACGAGTCAATGGACGGTAATGTGTTTTTGACATGTGATTCATGAACTCATAAGACATTTTAGTGTTGAATTTGAACGGGTTGGTTGACTGTGGGCTGATTATAAGATGTCGTTTGAAACCTTTGAAAAATGAGGCATTCAGGGTATTGATCTCGCTAAAATTATTGATGGTACTCACTCAGTCTTTCAGATTCTTTACAAAGCAGACACCAAACAAAAGATCAAAGCGTTTGGGACGCATTCCGTGTACATTTCATTCTGTCCAAGGCTGGCAGTCCGCTATAAAGCCACTCTTCACATCGATTGCCTAAGCCAAAAGAATGAATCGGCGGAATACACATGTCAGCTATTAGGTTTTGGTGGTCAGGCAATGGTGCATCCTTTCCTTAATCCGGTCAGTATTAAGTCGAGAAGAGACCTAGTCATGTCTGCTGGAGGTATGTTTCCGATAACAATTTTCTATGTGGTCTTTTGAAATTTGCTTGTTTAGGGCGATTCAACCTGATTCCGAAGTCAATCAACAAGTTTAGTTTTATGTTGGAAAACAAGGGAACAAGGTTTCGTTCGGTTATTTATGTTAATTGACTTCGGATTTAATTCCAGGGATGCCTTCGCTTCGGTCATATTGCAAGATGTGAACGGAGACGAGATTCCAACCGAAAATGCTTTTGTTCAGCCAGCCAATCTTCTTCTAGACAAGTCATCCCAGAGTAGCAAGGTGCGTTGTTTGATTCATAATTTTTTGTTTTGCCGTGTATAAATATTCTAGTTTTTCTTAATTTAGAAAATTGAAGTGCGGATGTTTGTGCAAAACGCTATTGGGAGCAGAAGGAATAGCTTTGCATCCAACGCTTCTTCTCGAATCTCTTCTGCTGTCAATAACACGACGGGGAGTGCTCTTCCAACTGCTTTTCGTATCCTCGTCTTGTGGGGTGAAGAGCGTCAGCGTCAAAGATTGAAGATGTAAACGTCTCTATAATTTCATTAGGGTTTCACTACCAGACCGTGATTTACAGGCTAGAAAGAAGAAAGCGAGAGAAGTTCTTCTTTTTGAACAGGCATTTTACGGTCACTCGATATGAGGCAGAACAGGCAAACTGGTAAAATAATATTTCATTGGAACCTTCTGTTGTTCAATCTGGTTCTTTTATGTATTTTGATATTTATAGTACAGATTAAGACAATCTACAAAAATTGTTTTTATTTAAGGGACGATGCTACAGATGAGCTACTATCAAAGGAAGATTACAGGATGTTTGAAGGATATTTACGTGTCACAGTTATTGAGGTTTGTTTTTCTGGGGTGGTCACTTTTTCTCAACATCTATTAATCTGGTCCGAAGAAATTTCGAAAGTCTAAAGCCTCTTTTGTGTCTAAATATTTTAATCTTTTTAAATGAATGTTTAACCTAGGGTTGACCAATGCAAATATTTGTTGAAATCTTTGCGATTAACAAAAATGTGCAAATATTTGAAAATTTCATTTTAAGAGAAAATGGACGGATGTTCATGTCAAACGGTGGTAATTAGGATAAATCTTGACCATTTTTAGTACAAATTCCTTGCTTCATATTATTCTGTCACAGAAACAGTTGTATTTTTCTTCGGTTTAGTAGCAAAATGCCTGGAAAATTAGATCTAAACTTTAAAAGGCGCACACTCTCACACTTTTTGATCACCGCAAAACGCAAAGCGAGCGCTTTATGAAGTTTAGATCTTAATTTGTTTTGTTTTTTTCTGGATATTTAGTACCAAAATGTAGCTGACATTCAGGGCTACGACTTAGTACCAACATTTTTAGAAATTTAAAAAATTCATATCTCAAAATTGATTCGAATGCTGACGGTCAATTTGGTGAACGGTCAAACGTCCAGCACCCAAATCTTTTTTTTACTTCATTCAAAACAATTTGTTCGAGGATGATTAGTTTGTTAGTGGGATGTTAAGAATAAAACTTGAATTGATAAGTACAGTCGACTCTCGATTCAAGGACGCCCCCAAAAGTTCGTTCCCCAGCTGGGTCCGACACTTTTTTGAGCTCGATTTTTGAAGCTTTTTTGAAATTCTGTTTCGACAGTCTGGTCGGAAATATCGCAAGGATGTCGATTTTGCCGATCGTTTTTCAAAATCCAAAAACTTTTTCTTCTAAAAAAGCAAACCCTCGATTTAAGGACAGGATTTTAGAAAAAATCTGTCCTTAAATCGAGATTTTGCTTTTTTAGAAGAAAAAGTTTCTAGATTTTGAAAAAAGATCGGCAAAATGGGCATCCTTGCGATATTTACGACCAGACTGTCAAAACAGAATTTTAAAAAAGTTTCGAAAATCGAGCTCAAAAAAGTGTCGGACCCAGCTGGGGAACGAACTTTTGGGGGTGTCCTTAAATCGAGAGTCCACTGTATTGAGCGTAGGTGTGGTATTTTGCATAAATCTCACGGTATTTGAAATCATGCAAATATTTGCGAAATATTTGCAAATATTTAAATGTTTGCGCAAATATTTGCACGATTCCAAATATTTGCAAATTTGTCCAACCCTAGTTTAACCTAAATTTTAAATACAGACCTTGGATTTTATTCTGCGTATTCTAGGATAAAATTGTCACCTAGAGTAATCTTGAAAATTTTAAATGTGTTTTTCCGACCATTTTTTAAAGATGTGCCATTTTGTGTATACCTCAGTGCTTACATGCTGATTCATTCTCCGAACCCGATATTTTTACGCCAGGGTTTTTTTTATTCATTAATAATCATTATTTTAAGGTGCTTGATAAGCGGTATTCGAGATCCATTCAGGAAAATGCCTTCAAGAGTCGTCCGGCATCAGCAACTGGAAAGTATGCATATGTTTCACTTATAAATTTGGTTTAGTAACTAAAGAAATCCCTTTTCAGCACAGTGATCGAACTAGAGCCTGATAACACAAACAACTTTGGTCGTGATAGCATCCTATCGTCAATTCTAGAATAATTGTCGTCAATACGTTTACTTGTAGAGTTGTTCTGCTGCTAACAATTTTTATGTGCTGCCTTTGGATTTCTTCCAATAAAACTTTCCCTTTGTGTCCGCGCATTAAGACATTTCCATTATTTTGATGTTTGTTTTTTAAAGGGGTATGGCCACCTGTTTTTGAATATGTCCTTGCCAATTTAAAATCTATCTGGATCGTTGAACTTCTATACAGATTTTTCAGCTTGGTTACTAAAAAAACCAGCATAGAATTTTATTTTAGGTATTGTTTTGTTAGTAACCAAGTTGAAAAATCCTTACAGAAGTTCAGTGATTCAGAAAAAATTTTTGAATGTGCGGGATAAAATTTGTAACAGGTGGCCATGCCCCTTTAAGGGGGACACCGACAATTCACCCCCGGGACCATTTTACCCCTGACTGATTCCCCCCAGGCCAATTCACCCCCAGGAAAATTCACCCCAGTCATTCACTCTTATTCCTACAATCTAATGTTTTATCAGTCTTGAAACTTGCATAAGCTGTAGCCCTTCATGAGTATGCTAGGTGACTCGGTAGGTATGCCAAGTGCGTTGATAGTTATGCCAGATGGCTGGTTAGATATGCCAGGGGGTGGGCAGTTGTGCCGAGTAGTTGGATATGTATGCAGAGTGGATGGAGAGGTATGCTATAAAAACTCAAACCCCGAAAAACCCTGATGGGGTACCTTCTGGTCAGATAGATACCCACCTGGGTGGCCTGTATGTCATCTGGATTGCTTGTCCTCAATCAGGACGCCTACCAATCATAACCGTAGCTAAGTACCCTCACATGGGTACCCCCACTAGGATACTCCCACTAGGGTACTCCCACTCCTAGCCTTAAAATAGACGGAATTGGGAGAAGGTGTGATATTTGGGTGGGTAGGTAGAATGTGTAGATGAATCAGTAGAAGAGTGGGTAATTGTACCTAGATGGCGGTGCTCAGGTGTTGGTACCCAGGTAGTACCTAGGTAAATCAGTGGTAATACCCAGATAGTCGTACCCAGGTGATAGTCCCATGGTCTTGACATGCAGGTAGTAGTATCCCGACGGTGTTATGCAGGTGGTAGTACCCACATGGTGGTTGTCCTTTAACTTTTGGATGGCTGAGCCTCTGGCTCGTAGCCTCAGGCCGAAAAATGGGGCAGACCCTTTTCGGCCGAAAAGTCAAAGATGTTGAACATAGTTTGAATACTGGGGCCTACCGCATAAATAACTCTGGTATGCATGTTTTTTCATGCAACCAGAGTCGCATTCGAGTGATTTGTGTCTAAGGTATGTGGGTGTGCGCATCTCCAACTCTCAAGCCCCCCTTTTGGCCATTCTTCGGCTGACTTACCATGTTTTTCAACATGGGTCGTGGGAAAAAGAGACTTTATATGCATTTTATGATCAAGTGTACTACTCGGAATCATGTCTAAGGTAAGTGCGTGCGCGCATCTCTAACTCTCAAGCCCCCCTTTTGGCCATTCTTCGGCTGACTTACCATTACCCCTTCGGGGGCGCAGGGGGCTTGGAGTTAGAGATGCGCGCACACACTTACCTTAGACATGATTCCGAGAAGTACTCTTGATCATAAAATGCATATAAAGTCTCTTTTTCCCACGACCATGTTGAAAAACATGGTAAGTCAGCCGAAGAATGGCCAAAAAAATTGACTAAAAAGTGGCCCCTTATTGTTCCCTTCCCCTCCCAATACAGCCCATAATCCCTTTTTAAATTGCTTTTCTAGCCTTTTTACGACAAAATTATTACTTAAAAATGATTTTTAGATACTCTGAAAAAACTTGATTTTGGGTGGGGTATAAGCCAGTAGGTCCGTTTTGGGGGGGGGGGTATAAGAAAGTAGCTTTTTGGGAGGGGGGGGGTATAAACCAGTAGCGTCAAAAATTGCACAATTTGAAAAAATAGTCCCACCATAACTGTTATGGTACTCTCTTAAAGGATCATGAAACTTGGTAAGCAAGCAATTTGCGGAATTTGAATTCGCGCGGGACCACCTTAATTTTTGTCCATAATGTTTTTGAATTAATTTTTTTGTAAAAGATTTATTACATACCGTATATTCTCGATTAGAAGGCCCCTCTCTATTAGAAGGCCCCTCTCTAATAGAAGGCCCCCTTGAGGACCTATATATCAGCCTAGAAAAAGAAATTCGCAAATCTGTTTTCGCGTTTTCTTAGTTAGCACGAGCTTACCTGTTTCCACTTTTAAAATTTTGGATGAGCACGCAAAAATCTCAAAATCGACCCAAAATTTTTCCGACTTTTTAGGGTTGAAAAATAGAAGGCCCGGGCCTTCTAATAGAGAATATACGGTACTTTTAGTGAAGTCAAAGAGCTAATGTGGTATCTCTACCTACCATCTTGACCTTGGGGCTGTTTTCTAGCAATAATTTCATGCCTTCTAAATACAGTACCTGCTAGGTGAAGAACCAGTTTGCACCGCATTTTGGGGTGACAGTGACCCATGCACCAACGAAGCCATGTGGTCATCCACTTGATTTAATTTGATTCCCTGATAAATTGATCCGGTTCGAATCTCGGTGGTGAGAATCATTTTTTCTTGACTAGTTGCAATACAATGAAAAAATAGAAAAAAAGTCTTTTTAAAGGGGCATGCCCACGCTAATAAGAGGTGGTGCCGGGAATTTAAAATCTTTTCCTAATCATTGAACTTCTGTACGGATTTTTCAACTTGGTTTCTAACAAAACAAGGCCTAGAATTTAATTTTAGATATGGTTTTGTTAGAAACCAAGTTGAAAAATCCGTACAGAAGTTCAATGATTAGGAAAAAAAATTTGAATTCCCGGGCACCACCTCTTATTAGCGTGGGCATGCCCCTTTAATGAATTTCAGAGGTGGGCACGTGATCCTGTCCTGTCACGGAACCTGATCCCGAAGATTTTTGCGAATATTTTCGTTCCCAAATTCCTCTGGATCGATTTTGAAAATCGCCAAATCATGATCATTAAGAAAAATTATTCACGCACAAGTAACATGTTAAGATATTAAAACGTGGCCAAGATTCATACGGTGGCTACAATGAAGGTACGGGGTGGAAGTACGAGGTCGAGGTGTGAGGTCCTTGTCAGGTACAATGGAGGTGCGAGGTCGAGGTGCGAGGTCGAGGTGCGAGGTGAGATCGAGATCACAATGGAGGTGTGAGGTAGATGTTACGCTGGCCACGATAGCCTTAAACCAAATTAGTATTTTTCAAAAAAGCTTATTTTTCTTGTTTCTGAACCAGTTTTGACTTTTCTGTTCTTCTTGCTAGTACTTTTTGTACTTCTTCATGCCCAGGTTGGGTAGTTAGGTAGGGTAGGTAGGTGGTCAGGTAGTGTAGGCGGGTGGTCAGATAAGGTAGGTGGGTGGACAGATAAGGTGGATAGGAATCTGGACACTTAACAATTATATTTTTTAAAACTACCGTATTTCCATAAGTGCCTCCGCTCCAATAAGCGCCCTTGCTCTAATAAGCGCAACACCCCCCCCCCCCTAGAGCGAGGTTGAAAAATAAGCGTCCCCGCTCTAATAAGCGCCTCCCCCCATCAAGGCCATTTTAGCTAGTATGAATTGCTATTTTCGGAGAGTTGATTTTTATTGCAGAATTTGAATTTCTATTAAAATTTGTGATAGATGGATGGCCATTGACGCTCAACAGGAATTCAGGTCCGGCGGCAATCCAAAAAGCGCCTTCGATGGATGTCTATCTCAAGTGGATCGCTTGGAAATCAAGATGCTTGGAAATCACTTCCGACGCGGCCATTGCCATTTTCTCAAACTTTCGCGGCGAGTTTGAATAATAAGCGCCCCCGCTCCAATAAGCGCCGCCGCTCTAATAAGCGCCAACCCTCCCCAGCCCCCCCCCCTAAGGGAGGTTGAAAAATAAGCGTCCGGGGCGCTTATTAGAGGAAATACGGTACACCTATTTTTTTAAAATGAATTGTTCTCCCACTTTTTAATATTATAGTTAGCCAGTTGATAGCTCATCAAAAACTAGAGATTCAGAGCTACATGCTGGTGCAAAAAAAATAAAAAAATCTCTATATAGTATTGGTGCTGTGTTTGTTGTCCGTCACGTTTTATTTGTGCGGGCACTACGACCCCTTAACCAATTTTTGACGCTACTGGCTTATACCCCCCCCCCCCCAAAAAAGCTACTTTCTTATACCCCCCCCCCAAAAATCGGACCTACTGTCATATACCCCCCCCAAAAACCGACTTTTTAGGAGTGTCTAAAAACCATTTTTATGCAATAATTTCGCCATGAAGGGACCAGAAAAGCAGTTTAAAAGGGATTATGGGCTGTATTGGGAGGGGAAGGAATAATACAGGGGCCACTTTTTTTTTAGCTGCTTTACCATGTTTTTCAACTCGGGCCGTGGCAAAAATAGACTCTATATGCATTTTATGATCAAGTGTACTTCTCGGAATCATGTCTAAGGTAAGTGCGTGCGCGCATCTCTAACTCTCAAGCCCCCTGCGCCCCCTTCGGGGGCGCAGGGGGCTTGGGGGCTTGGAGTTGAGATGCGCACACCCACATACCTTAGACACAAATCACTCGAAAGCGACTCTGGATGCATGAAAAAACATGCATACCAGAGTTATTTATGCGGTAGGCCCCAGTATTCAAATCTATGTTCAACATCTTTGATTTTGCGACCGAAAAGGGTTACCCCCCTCATCAGGCCTGGGGCTACGAGCCAGAGGCTCAGCCGTCCAAAATTTACACGACAACCATCGGGATCCACCCGGCTGATCGGTCCGATCATTTCGAGTCCTTATACTTTTACGTGCACCACAAGTGGCTGGGTTTGAAAGTGACTTCAACGCTTAGAGAATTAATACTCTTTGGTACTTATAGGCACTATAGAAGTGGCCCCTGTTTTGTCCCTTCCCCTCCCAATACAGCCCTTGAACCCTATTTTAATTGCTTTTCTGGACCTTTTATGGCGAAATTATTGCTTAAAAATATGTTTTGACCACTCCCAAAAATCTTGATTTTTGGGGGGGGGGGTATAAGCCAGTAGGTCGAGGATTGGGGGGGGTATAAGAAAGTAGCTGTTTTTGGGGGGGGGGGGTATAAGCCAGTAGCGCCAAATTTTTTTTACTCATATTATACGCCATTCGACGCAGAATGTTCTGGAGATCTCCCTTTACGAAACCCGAACCTACCTACCCTGCATCCAGGTAATAGTACGCAGCGCACCGCTGGTACCAAGGTAGGAGTACTCCAGTGGTAGTACTCAGTAGTGGTCCCCAGATAAATGTACCAGATAGGGGTATCAATATGAATGTACCAACTTGGTGTAAGAAATAAAGGGAACTAGGTGAGTAGTTATAGAACACATTTGTGACATATCACTGAAAAGTAACCCACTCTATTAGGCGCCCAGGGGAAGGTTAGAGAGGGAGGGGGACCGGACAGGAGAGGGGACCTAGCCATCCAATTAGCATATGCCCATCTGTCGACCAGGGCAGGGGGTACGGAGGTGGGACTCGGCCAACAATTAGCACGTTTTCGTGGCGGGACCAAGTATCACCAGCGCAATTTTTTAGTCGGCATTTTTCGATGACGAAATTTGCCTGCTTGTCCAATGAGTCGTGGTAGTGTAGTGGGTAGGCTGTTCGGCAACACTAGTTTCATATTCAGGGTTCGACCCCGGGTTGGCAACAAGTATTTTAATCGAGGTTTAATTTTTTGGTAGGGCCTCCCTTTCTGTGGTGAGCTAATTACCAGAGCTAATTAAATGATTAAAATGAGTTTAATTAATTAACATACCGTAAATCTTCTAATTAAAGCCCATGGGCTTATATTAGAAGACGTGACCCCCTGAAGTCACTTGTGGCATTGTGTTTTAAGCCTATGAAAAATCAATCATTTTCAGGCATACAGCCACTCAAAATGTAGCTAAGGAACAGGGCTATATTTTGATTGTCGTAAGCCCGAGAATGTTGTGGTTTTCCTGGCTAAAAACACAATGCCACAAATGAAAAATCTCCGGAAATCTTCTAATATAGCCCATGGGCTTTAATTAGAGAGTTTACGGTATGTCTATATTATCAATGTGTCATAATATTGTTATTGGGAAATATACAACTTAATTTTTATGTTGAAGGGTGAATCCCAGATTGAATCCCAACTAAAAACTTTTGTATAAGATTCAGAGGCTAGCGTGGAACCCGGTCTACCAAACAGTATACAAGCCATGGGTGACTTTCCTTGAGACTTTTTGTTCTGAGTTCAATCATCATAATTTAGTTGATTTTAATGAGTAATTACTAGGGTTGGCCGGGATTTCAATGGGCAGGTCCGATTGGTTTAGTTTTTTGGGTTCGGATCGACGGCAGGTATAAGATGTTTAGCCATTATGGCTGTACGAAAAGCCGCCCCTTTCTAGCCATCAAAGTTTTGGGATAATGCGTGTGTGTGAATTTCGAAAAACCTAATATTGATAATGAGGGTTCTATCCCGGTCGCAACAACAACTCTTTTGAGGATTCGAAACCTATCAGGTAGGGACCCTGTCTTCCAAACAGAGCACAAGCCACTGCATGGTCGAATAGGACGACCGCCTTCGTGTAGTGGCTATAATATTTAAAATAATTAAGTTTCATATTGAGGGTTCGACCGTGGCTGCAACCCAATCTTTTATACTTGGTTAGAAGCAAATTTTAAATGAAGTGATTTTGCGGGTTGGAGTCGGACCAGCGGGATACTTTTCGCTTCGAAAGTTTGACGGTGTGAATAGCCACCCCCACTGAGCGTCGAGAAAGTATAGTTGACGAAATGTACACAAACTAATATTCATGATGAGTGTTCGATCGCGGTAGGCAACGAAATTTTTTTATATGATTCCAAAACCTATCAGGCGGGATCCTTACTCACCAAGCAGTTTTAATCCACTACATGGTCACCTTGTTCGAGCCTGGACGTGAACTAATTTTTTTGTTTGAGATTCGAAGGTGAAATAGTGAGTGGCTTGATTCTCAAAGCTCGGATCGAACCAATTTTGACCAAGTTCGAAATGTTACGGTAATTTGGCGGTATTCAACCCTGTTTCAACTGCATCAACCCTCCAACCCTGTATAGATAGCTGAATACCCTCCAGTGGCTGAAATGTGTGTGAAAACCTAATTTTCATGATGAGGTTAACTCTATCACGGTCAGAGATTCGGATGATAGGCCAATCGAATTGTTTTACAGTAGTTCGACGGTGTAGGAAGTTTTGTAACGAGACAATTTCAACGAGACAAGTAAGAGCAAATTTTCATAAGAAACTTTTTCGTACAGCGAGTTTTCGTAACAAACTCTTTCCTAACGCACTTTTAGTAACATTAGTGATATGTTAAGTGGCTTTTTGTTTGCCTTTTAATCCTCCCTTTGATGTTTCTTATAACTTCTGTGATTTTTTGACCAAAAATAGGACAGTAACCAAGTGACCGCGCGCATGCTCTTAAGTAGTTTAGCTGGCCTCTTAGCTCATAAAAAATCTGGGGATCGACTTAGTTATCAAAATTTTCAGTCATACGACCTATGCTCACCAACTGTGTGCTCATATAGTAAATAGAGTGAAAAAACTGTTCAAATTGTCGAGCAGTGACCGAAAGGTCGAAATGAATGAGAAGACATGCTGAACTAAAAAAACTGATTTACAGGAAAAAAAATTTATGTAATTTGCTCTTACGATATAGTTTCTTACGAAAATTCGCTGTTACGAAAATGTTTCTTACGAAAGTTCGCTCTTACGAAATTGTCTCGTTATAAAACTTCGACCCTACTATAGAATACCCCCCCCCCCCAAATTTTTCCCTTTTAAACTTAAGTAAAAACTGCCCAAATATATGTCCCAGACCCGGAAAAATGTGCGCAAACTCTTTATTAGTCACAAAGTCACACGCTTCTGTGATGTTTTGACCAAAAGTAGTCAAGAAAAAAAATGGGCGCTACTATAGAATACCCCCCCCAAAAAAATCCGACCTTATAAAATCGCTGTAACTACCCTTGCAAACAACAAGTTTAGGCTTAGCCCTTAGGCTTGGGGGTAGGACAGCGTACGAAGTTGTGACTAATGAAGAGTCTGCGCACATTTTCGGGGTCTGGGACATAATTTGGGTACTTTTTACTTAAGTTTCAAAAGGTCCGGATTTTTTGGGGGGGGGGGGTATTCTATAGTAGGGTCAAAAAATGAAACAGTCAGAGCGCGAAATGGAACCACTGGTGAAAAAAATTCATCCATCAATTTACCTACTGCACCATACATGCCACTGATGGGAAATAGCTATGTGTAGTATATAATATATGAATTCTAGCTCGGAGTTTTTCACCATGCTTTTGGGTGTTTCTGCTGGTCTCCTAATGCATGAAAAATCTGAGGGTCAACTAATTATCAAAATTTCAGTCATATGACCTATGCTTAGCAACTTTTGTGATCATACAGTTAATAGTCATATGATTAACTGTTCGAAGTGTCAAACAGTGACAGAAAGACCAAAACAAATGAATCAGATGAAATCCTGAATTAGAAAAATTGATTAAAAGTGAAAAAAATTTCGATTATTTCCTCTTACGAAAATTTGTTCTTACGAAAGTTCGCTTTTACGCAAAAGTTTCTTACGAAATTTCGCTGTTATGAAACTGTTTCTTACGAAAATTTGTTCTTACGAAAGTTCGCTCTTACGAAATTGTCTTGTTACGAAACTTCCTACAGCCAGCCCGACATGTAATTTTAGAACTTTTTGATAAAGGCTTTCTTTTTGTTGTGAAACAATAAGCATAATTACCGAAGATGATTACTGTGATTGTAACCACCTAAATCAGCACAAGATGAGTCTTGATCAGCATGCCCGTGTGACCAAAATAGTTTCAAAAAATAGTCGTTTGAATTAAAATTTTTTATTTCCAAGTGATTTTGGGCACTTATTCAGATCGTGGCCTACCTTAATTTTTTATACTTTATATCAAATTCAAACAAAAATGTTTATTTTATTGTCCAACCTTCAGTAGCTTAGTACCAAGCAGTTTGATTCCAAAAGTGAGTACTCACAACTATTAATAGTCACAAACACGCTGGAGGCGCCGATAGCCGCGTGTTGTTAATTTTTTTTGTTCAAATGTCTTTTGTGAAACCCATCAAGCAATTTTATTCTCTCTATTTTTTTATTTCCGGTGCTCAACTTTTCCGGCGCGCAATCTTCCGCCGCGCAATTTTCGCCCCTCCTAAAAAAGCGATTTATCAAATTTCGGGATTTCTTCGGGATTTTTGAAAATGGGCCGGCGGGATTTGGAATCGCGATTTGGAAAATTTTTTGGGATTCACAAACCGGAATTCCTGTAGATAAGTAGTAACTCCCTCAATATCTTCATTGTTAGATTTGAGTATTTATTATCAAAAATTCAGAAATTTTGATCGTTGAAGTCAAAGTTGGGGTCCTCATGTTGGGACCCCCCCCTTCTAATAAATCGACACCTTACCTTCTAATGAACCAACATCTTCTATAATGTCGTCATGTTCTCGAGGGTGTCGAAAAATAGACCGACACCTTTTCAAGTTGATAGCGCAAATCTTCAAGCGCATTTTGTACGCAAATGTTAGTCCCAGACCATGGAAAAAATGCGAAGATATTTCTTAGCCCGGCTAATATACGCTGGATTACCCTTGAACTTGAGGCCTAAGCCCTTCTAACATTATGCATGTAGTAGGATGCATGAGCATGAAATGTTAAAAAAAAACAGTAATACAGTCAACTCCCAATTTAGTGTACACCCTGGGGACCGGCTCCAGGTGTACACTTAATCGAGTGTACACTAAATCAAGGGTTCATTCTTGTCATTTTAATTAAGCGCCGGCCAAAATGATTTAATCCAAGGATGGTAGTAACAATTAAAATATCCGCGGATATTTATCCGTATCCGCGGATATTATCCTTAGCGTGGTCGGGAGCAGGATAAATCCGCGGATAAAAATATTTTCTTGTGTATCTTAAAATCGATTACTTTCCAAAAACGCGTGAATACGTTTTAATGGTTATGGTTATATATTCCGCCAC
This sequence comes from Ditylenchus dipsaci, assembly GCA_004194705.1. NCBI lineage: Eukaryota > Metazoa > Nematoda > Chromadorea > Rhabditida > Anguinidae > Ditylenchus > Ditylenchus dipsaci. The sequence continues at coordinate 140,657 of SADC01001100.1, read as the reverse complement.
ATGCATTTCGCAGCAGTTTGAATTCGCGCAACCCCAAAAAACTTTTTTTTTTGGGAATTTTTGCCGTCTTCGCCATCCATGATTTGCAGCAGTGTTTCGAAATTCATGAGCGTAGAGTCATAGACATAGCTATGAATGACATAGTGAAAGGCAGACTATGGCCATAGGCAAAATTGTCGGTCTTGTCGGAAAAGTTTAGGGGTGGAACAGTGCTTTGTTATTGGTTTGGCCTGTTTTTTAGGCCATCCGGGTAGATAACTACCTAACGGAGGGATACCTACACAAGGTTTTTCGCTCCGGATGGGGGAAATCTCAATTTCGGTACTAACAAACCCGACTCCCTATGCAATTTTAAGGCCCAAGGGTTAGTTATTAATTTTCATTAAATTTTGACTTTTCAGACCATCAAGGTGGATATCCACCCGACCAGGAGGTGTCTGGTCCAATTATTGGGGTCGAGGTGGTAAAGTCACAATTTTGGTAGAATCTGGTTTGAACTTATGCAAAACCTGGCATGAATTTATCAATACCTTATAAACTGAGGTAATCCTTCCTCCTCCATGTGGATGTCCAGCTAGACGGCTTGAGTACACTATGAAAATTTGGCGACAGAAAAACTAATTTTTGATCTTCACTAATGAACTCAGGACATCGTTTTAGGCAAAATAGGCGGTTAGGATGCGCACACACATATACCTGAGACATAAATCATGCACAAGGCGGAATATATGTGGCGGAATATATGTGGCGGAATATATAATACGCCTCAATTTAAACCTTTTTTATTTCGACTTTGGGGGGTAAAAGCATGGATTTGTCCCACGCGAAAAAAAATCGCAAAAGTTCTCTTATGCCCCACGCTCGGGGCATATTTGGACGATTTGGTGGAAAACCAGGTTTTTGTCCCGAGCACCGGCAAATTTCATGAGTATGACCTAATCGGCTTATTCTGACCTACGATGGGACAAATCCCGAGCACTTTTGCGACACGAGTAGATTTTCTTCGTCAACCGGACAAATTCATGAGTTTTTCTTAAAACGCCTTATACTGCCCTGAGATGGGGCAAATTTGGAGCACTTCGAGAAAGTGCTCTGAATCCGTCCCGAAATGGGGCATATTCGGAGCACTTCTGAAAGTGCTCTTAATGGCTGTACCCGTAATTTAAGCGGCATTTTGCTAAGTGGTCCATTTGCTAAGCGGTCGTTTTTGCCAAGAATTTTTTTGCTAAACGACAAATTGTTAAGAATTTTTTTGTTAAGGCGCCCATATGCTAAGAATATATTTGCTAAGGCATTCTTTTCTTAAATCCCGATTTGCTAAAAACTTTTCTGCCTTTTTGTACTTTTCCTTTTTCTCAATGTTCTGGTAGATTAGAGATTTTTTCGACGGACATTTTTACGCCGATTTTTTTTTGTTTCTTACTGATTTCAACGTGGGATCTAGGTATATTGATATCTTCAGATGCAGTGATTTCAAAACTCAACCTCATACTCAACCTCAACTCGTAAACTCAACTCATCCTCACTCAACCTCATCCTCAACCTCAACTCGCAGTTGAGGATGAGGTTGAGTTAAAAAAAAATTAAACTCAACCTCATCCTCAACTCAACCTAAACTCAACCTCAACCTCAACTCAACCTCAACCTCAACTCAACCTCAACCTCAACCTCAACTCAAACTCAACTTTCACTTCATGCTTTACGTTAAATTATTCTTTTGAGATGTCATTGTTCTCGTCAAGTCAGTCAAGGACGCCTGGAAAAAAACGCAATCGGGATGAAGTCTGGAACAACTATGTGGAGGTGCAAGTCATGGGCGAATCAAAGATGAAATGCGTCGAGTGCTCACAGGTAGATACTTTTTGATTATGAGTCTGGCCTTTTACCTGTCTGTTTTTGGTGATCGCAAATCATAAGACAGCCGTGACGAAGCACTGGGAAAAAATGCATCAGGACAAGGAACAGCCAGCCAAACAAATTCGTCTTTCTGCGACTGAGAATGAAAATGAGCCAAAGGAAAAGTAAGGTAATAGTAAAGCCTCTACTCTATCCACGTTTTTCTCTTAGGTCGAACAAAATTCGGAACGCCCTCTGCGCAGTACTGTCTATTCCGTCATTGCCCATCAACATCTTCTTGCACCCACTTATGCGTCGATTTCTCCAAATCCTCTCTCCAAAGATAGAAGTGAAATTCGTTAATTGTCTTTTCTACCCTCCTTTACTGGCTTTTTTCAGCTTCCAAGAAGCTTTTCTTCGCTCAAGCAACTCCTTCTTGCTCATTTTGTGAAAGTTCAAGCCAAAATCAAGGATGAAGTGAGCAGACTGCACCATCGCTATTCTCTTACATGCGATGTATGGACGGATGGCGGAATGAATCATGCTTACTTGGTTTAGAACTTTTTAATATTACTAGTAATTTTGATCTTCCTCAAGGTGTGACACTGCATTATTGTGATGAGGCTGCGAATCTAAGATGCGTCTTTCTTGGTCTTCAACAGCTATTGGGCTCTCATACTGGTGCGCATATAAGAAGAGAAACTGAGAAAATTGTCAGCTCATATGGTCTCCTCCTATCCGATGCGTTCAAGATCGTTACTGATGGAGGAAGCAACATGGTCAAGGGTTTCAGTGACATTCGCAAAGGTAATATCTAAAAAAGTGAAGTAAAAACTTGGGTTCAAGTTATTTTGTTCAGCTGACGTTGATCCTGAGTGTATACCGGATGAAGATGAACTAGACATCGAGCTCTTGGACATCGAAGGAAATGATGCTCAGCACCATGAAGAAACAGAAGAAAGAGGCTTACAACAAGCAGAAATACAAGAGGATGTGCAAATAAATGACTCCTGTGAACTTGAACTATGGCTTCAGTAATTTTTGTCTCATTTGTTGTCTATTTGCATACATCTGCTGTTCAGGTCTGCCTTCTCGCTCCGCATAGGATGTTTCGCTCATGCATTGCAACTGGTTATCATGCAAATCTTCAGAGAAAACGTGGCTACACACCAAGGGTACTCAACAATGATGAACCTTATTGGACAGTTCCGAAAATCTCCAAGTGCTAAGACGTCTCTATTAGAAAAGTGTGGTAAACGTCTTATCTCACCGTCCAAAACTCGTTGGGCATCGCAGATTGCCGTGACTGGTTGCTATCTCAAAATCAAAAGGAAGTCATCGAAGTTGCTAAAGCAAAAGACTGGGAGCACCCAACAGAATCAGAGAACGTTGTGAGCAATTTTGCGTCTGTGTTTTAGCTACGGAGTTTTGTGTTTCAGTTCCTACAAGAAGTCTATGCTCTCACCAAACTATTAGCTGACGTCCTTCTTCGCGTTCAGGATGAGAAAATTGTAACGATTTCCAAGATTTACGGCTATGTGAAAGCAATCTATAGATCCCTAGAAAACTTCCAGGTAAATTTTCATTTCATATACGACTGGATAACTGGTATCTGTCATCTCAGGAAAATTCCGAGTCAGAAACAGCCGAAGCATTGAAGAAACTGATGGACAAACGTTTTAAAATGGTAATTGACAGTGAGGGATCGAACTTTGAGCCTATCTTCATAGTCGCTACTGCACTCGACCCAAACACAGCTGGCTATCTAAGTGAAACTGACTTCAGCATTGCAGTATGTGAAATTCAAAACATGGTATTTGATTAAGCAGATTTTGTGTGTGGAACTTTCAATCTCTGTCTTAAGGTTCGGTATGAAAAGTCCCAGCAGCAAGATGTCAGCAAATCAGCAAGAGCTGTGCAGAATGCTACGTTAGATCAAATTCTGGGAAAGTAGCTGCTGAAAATAAAAAGTTTCGAAGTCAAAAGGAGGTCTCGCAGTCGAGTGCTAAATCGTGGGTGCGGGATGTGTTGAACCGTGTTTTGAATGCATCGTCCTCAGCAATAGATCCTCTGAAGTGGTGGGTTAATATGTTGGACACGGTATTTTTTGATATGAGCTTAAGCAAAGCTTAATAATTCTTTCAGGATGCTAAGCAAATCGCAATCCTGGCTTTGGAGGTGCTTTCTATTCCGGCCACCAGCGCTCCTATCGAACGGGTTTTCTCCCAGGCAGGACTAGCCACAGCTCGACATAGAAACAAATCCTTATTTCATTTGTTGAATTCACAGTTAGTTGTATACTGTAATATGTTTTTTGGGAATGAATAATTCATTCTTACTGTGATATGGTCTGTTACCTGAAATAAAAAAGTATGTCATTTGTTGTTTTGGATATTGTATAAGTCAGCGCAACATCTTGATCACCAGAATATCAAAGTCACGAGGTGAACCGACGAGAGAAGCGAAGTAAAAGTCGAGTCAAATTGACTTGAAGGTTGACTTGTATGCTACAATCCTTGACTTTGACATCTTTTATGTGGCCGAAGTATAGAATTCCAAAAAGCACATAAAATAGGGTCGTTAATTTTAAAGAAACGTTCATTTATGGTTAAGATAAGTTAAGGTTGAGTTGAGGATGAGGTTGAGTTTAATTTTTTTTTAACTCAACCTCAACTGCGAGTTGAGGTTGAGGATGAGGTTGAGTTGAGGATGAGGCTCAGGTTGAGGTGAGGTTGAGGATGAGGGTGAGTTTTTAAATCACTGGGTCTGAACTTAGGTTCAGGCGCGAATTCAAATGTGAATTCACATGGCATTATTCACATCCAAAACTGTTCACGTAAATTCCCGTGCAATTTTGGTCTGAACTTGAGTTCAGGCGTGAATCTAGATGTGAAATCAGATATTTCATCGAGTTGACATGTGAATGATTCCGAGCAAGACTCTTGAACAAAAATGCGTTTAGAGGCTCTTTTTGCCCAGCTCCAGTGACCAAAACATGCCAAAACAGGCAAATGGTCGAAATTTCAAAACGTCTAAAACTCAGTTTTTTATTGACCAGAACTTGAAAATAATGCCTTTTCTTGAACTCCTGAGGCGATTTTGAGTTGATATAGGGTGTTTAAAACACTTTTAAAAAAAGTTGATTGGGGGGGGGGAAGGTTATATGCAAGTAGCGTCAAAATTTCTCTGAGCGATTTACGAAAACTGTATACATACCATTAAAAAATAATTTTACTACTGTCAAACCGTCTGTAGAATGCTTAAATTAGTGCAGAAAAAAAGTTTTGGAACCCAAAAACGTAAAAAATAGGGTATCCAGGTCGAGATTAGCTTGTTGTACCTAAGTATCCATACTTGGGTATGTGCCCTGGGCAGTAGTACCCCAGAAATCTCATGCTCAGATGGCATGGGTGAAAAAAAATATCTAAAGATTAATAGATACAATAAATCACACCAAATGGAATACTACTTGGTTTGTGTATCTGGACGGTTTAAGGTAAGCTAAACCATTGAGGGAGAGTCAGGACAACTGAAAGTGTGTCTAAGCCACTAAGGGTGGATTTGTGCCACTGCAGGTCAATAAGAACCATTGGAATAACAAAAAATCCATTTACTCAGAAGTCGGCAGAAAAATATATTAAATTACAGTCAAACCCTGATAGAGTTTAGGCCCGGGGGACCAGATTTAATCTACACTATATTGAGGTCGAGGGTATGGTCTAAGCCATTTCTCAACAATACCAACCACATTCTTAACAATACCTAAAAATAAACAAAGTCAAAAAAGGCAAAGGAATTATGTCGAAGTTAAGTGAGTGCACGCATCTCTAACCCATCAAGCCCCCTGCGCACCGCCCCTTGGTGGCTTGGGGTTAGGATGCGCACACCCACATACGCGTATGCACATACCTTAAACACAAATCACTCAAAAGTGACTCTAGATGCATGAAAAAGCATGCGTACCAGAGTTTCTTCATGGGGTAGGCCCCAATATACAAAACCATGTTCCGATTCCATCTACTAAGGCCTTTTGTGGTCATCCACGTACTCTTTCAGGGTGAATTACTTTGAGTTTTCAGTGCCGAGAATTTTCCCTGCAGTAAAAGAAAAAATTAAAATTTGTTAATTAAAATAGTTGTGTTCAGAGAATTTATCAGGGAGTGAATTGATACGGGGACTGAATTGACCAGGGAGTGAATTAATACGGGGAGTGAATTAATACGGGGAGTGAATTGATACAGGGGGTGAATTGACCCGGGAGTGAATTGACCGTGTCCCGATAAAAAACGTAAACTGTCACGATGGCTTCTTTCTCCGGGCAACCACTAGGCAGATAAATGAACAAGAGCAATCAGAGGATAATAGAGTGAATAAGGGATTTATGTCAATCAAACAACACAAACAGCAGCCGAACGACAAGAGTTAATGACGACAAATGAGTTAGCAACAAACAAAGAGGAGGAACATTAGAGACAATCATGCCGGGAACAATACTTGAGGAAATGGAATATAGGCACCTTAATAGCTTCGCTTGAAGTTCTTTCGATGCATGGAGTACCGCTTGAGCTCTTCCAAATGGTTTGGATGCAGCATTGGAACATAGGCCTTAGGCTCGCAGAAATTCTAAAAATAAATTCCATATTCGTACCAACCGACAAAAAAGCAAAATACTGACCACAAAATTATCCTCGACGAAATACTTACGATAGCCCCGATCAACCACGTAGATCTAAGTTAGACTGTGTTATTAAACAGTAGTTATTTTGTACAATGATTACCTCATTGTAGTCAATCTTTGGATAATTGTAGAGATTTCGCTTGCGATCATTACGCCGCAGCTCACCTGCCCTGTATTAACAACAAATAGATGTAAGCAGCTATGGTAGTCAGCACTCACATGTTAGGACCACGTTTTTGGGAGAACTCACAATAGAAAATAGGAATTCTTGAACGAACAGCTTCGAACTTGCTCTGATTGACTGGAAAGAAGACATCCTGGAGTTTTGCAGTGTCGTGCAGATTTATTGAACCCTGAAGCAAAAAATAAAGATAATTGTCACCATAAATTCTTGAAAAACCTTGATATGACCACCATTGAATTCGAAAGGATAGCGACAGTCAATAAGGATGAACTTCTGGAGGAACTGCTCTTCCGACATTGAGGTCATTAGCTGGCAGAGAGTTTCGCCCGAGATACTTTGGAAAGCTTTGTGAACAATCTGAGGCTTCTCGACCAGTTTTAATGAATAGTGCTGACAATAGTACGCTCATTATTTAAGAATCAAAAATGACTCAAAAATCTTACTTCGAGGAGTTTGGGAGAGCTAAAGCTGATTTCCATCGCCACCGTAGATGTTTGCAAAATACTCATAGATTGAATTCTTTGAAGCGTACGAACATCACCCTGAAAGTATGTAGATACACAGGACAGCTGTATACAAACAAAACAAGTTACCTCCTGCGCATCACACGAATCAAAGCTGTTTTCCATAGACCCCACAGAGGTCTGCAACGAGCACATGGACTGAATTCTGTGTAGCGAGCGGACATTTGCCGGGATATCCACCGTCAAAAGAAATTATTTTCATAACAAATTGTAAAACAGATCACAACAGTAAAAATCTTACATCATCATGATCGAAGAGACTAGCTTCTTTTCTGCGCTTCACATATTCCACCGGATGCACTTGATCTGATGTACGCTTTCGAGAAGGAAAGAACTGATTGATTTTCTTCTGCGTTTTCTTTTCATCCAGTTGAATTCTAGCCTTTCGAACATTGAATCGAGACTTGGGAGTAACGGAATTCCACGCTCTACAAAAAAACTACATGGAAAATGGAACATTTGTATAAGAGGAATTTAACGTACGTATTAGTTAAGTCTCGCAATGTCATAGCACTTAGCGCAATTTAGCCGAAGAGAAGACAGCCTTGGAGCGAAGAAACTCTACGAAAATAACAACAATCAGTTAAATAACCCAAATGAGAGTTATTTTTTGAGCTTCAACATACAAGTCTCTTAGGACTAGGGGTAGGCCAGAGCATCTTAGCTGGACTAAAAAATGTCTTACGAAATACGAAATGGGTTTAAAAATAAGGCCCAAGTGGCTGGCCCAAGTGACAAGGCAGAACCACAAAAATATCACAAAAAGAGCAAAACGCCTACGCACCTCTTGTTCATGGGGCACTTTTTTGTACATTTTTTGCGTTCTGTTGATCATGTCATCTGCGACCTTTTTTGTCAAAGTAAATTCCGGTCCAAATGAATAATTCAGGCGTTTTGAACATTAAATTTACAGTCGACTCTTGATTATAAACCACCTCAATAAGCGGCAAATCCTATTGTTGCCGCCAAGAACTAATTTTTGTCGTCAGAAACCTTTTTTATCCGAAAGCTTTTCTTTTCAAGACAAGCTGACAAAATAATTTAGGGAAAAGAAAAAAGCGGGCGGCGGTAAATTGCCCCTCGGTAAATTGCCCTTCAAAATTTGGACAAAGCTTTTTTTTGCTGCAAAAAGACTTTTTTTGCTGCAAAAATGGGCAGCCGACGATTGCGCAAAATCAAATTGCGCAAATTCACATTGCGCAATGTTCAAATTGCGCAAATGCAAATTGCGCAAATGCGAATTGCGCCAAAATCAAATTGCGCAAATGCAGATTGCGTAAATTCAAATTGCGCCAAATTCTTGATAAGGCTTAACATTCCTAGAAATATTGTTAGACCATAAATTCTCAATCAAAACCGTGATGCTATTTTCATTTGCGTTTTTGTTTTCTGTAAAAATCCGAGATGGTGGTTTTTTAGAAAAAATGTGGTAAGCTGATTTTAGCGCAATTTACATTTGCGCAATTTGATTTTGGCGCAATTTAAATTTGCGCAATTTGCGTTTGCGCAATTTGCATTTGCGCAATTTGAACATTGCGCAATGTGAATTAGCGCAATTTGATTTTGCGCAATCGTCGGCTGCCCGCAAAAATTAGTTGATGCAAAAAGTCTTTTTTTTGCTGCAAAAAAACTTTTTTTCGCTGCAAAAAGACTTTTTTTTGCTGCAAATATTTCTGCTGCAAAAAGACTTTTTTTTGCTGCAAATCGGCTTTTCTGGTCCAAACTATTTTAGCTGTAATTTTGGCGTGCGGTCAATTGGTCCACGGTCAATTGCTCCACGGTCAATTGATCCACGGTCAATTGATCCACGGTCAATTGGTCCACAGGTCAATTGGTCCACAGGTCAATAGCTCCACAAAATTATTTTCAAATTAATCTTTTTTGTCTTGTGAAGAACTTCTGTTATTTTAACAGTTTTTCGATAATTCAGCCTTAACCCTGCTGGTTAATCCACGCAGCAACCAACCCAGGTGGTCGTCCACCTGGAAAATTTTTTTTTTCACGTTTTTCATGTTCCAAAACCCGTTTCCTGGACTAATTCGGACATGCTGAAGATGGTTTGATAGTGGTAAAATGCCGTTTTCTCGAGCATTTTTATAGTTTTGGTAAAATCGAGTTTTGGTAAAGTCAATTTTATCCAATTACTCGAAAAATACCATGAAAAACCTTATTTTTCTATTATCAAGCCATCTTCAGCGTGTCCGAATCAGTCCAGAAAACACGTTTTGGAACCCCAAAAAGTGAAAAAAAGTTTGATCCAAGTGGACGACCACTTGGTTTTGTTGTGCCCAGGTAGTCGTACTCAGGTTGGAAAACTCAGGCAGTGTACTGGTACCCGGGTAGTAATATTGTCGACTGGTAAAGAAATTTCAAAATTTACAATGTTTTTCTATGATCCAACCTCAGTTTTCATGGATAATCTATGCACCGACTAAACCAAGTGGTCGTCTACTTGGATCAAACTTTTTTTCACTTTTTTTCACTTTCAACTTGTTTTCTGGACTGATTCGGACACGCTGAAGATGGCTTGATAATAGAAAAATAAGGTTTTTCATGGTATTTTTCGAGTAATTGGATAAAATTGACTTTACCAAAACTCGATTTTACCAAAACTATAAAAATGCTCGAGAAAACGGCATTTTACCACTATCAAACCATCTTCAGCATGTCCGAATCAGTCCAGGAAACGGGTTTTGGAACATGAAAAACGTGAAAAAAAAAATTTCTCCAGGTGGACGACCACCTGGTTTGGTTGCTGCGTGGATTAACCAGCAGGGTTAAGGCTGAATTATCGAAAAACTGTTAAAATAACAGAAGTTCTTCACAAGACAAAAAAGATTAATTTGAAAATAATTTTGTGGAGCTATTGACCTGTGGACCAATTGACCTGTGGACCAATTGACCGTGGATCAATTGACCGTGGATCAATTGACCGTGGAGCAATTGACCGTGGACCAATTGACCGCACGCCAAAATTACAGCTAAAATAGTTTGGACCAGAAAAGCCGATTTGCAGCAAAAAAAAGTCTTTTTGCAGCAGAAATATTTGCAGCAAAAAAAGTCTTTTTGCAGCGAAAAAAAGTTTTTTTGCAGCAAAAAAAAGACTTTTTGCATCAACTAATTTTTGCAGCAAAAAAAGTCTTTTTGCAGCAAAAAAAAGCTTTGTCCTCAAAATTTGTCTTGGGAGGATTTTTATTCAAAAGATTTTTAATTCTGGGCCCGTATTAATAATCGATTTACCCTTACCTTTTACCCTTACCTCTACCCTTACCTCTACCCGTATTAATAAAGAATTTTTTACCCCTACCGCTACCTCTACCTTTTACCCTTACCTCTACCCTCACCTCTACCCGTATTAATAAAAGCTAGAGGTGAAGGTAGAGGTAGAGGTAAGGGTAAAAAACAAGAGGGGGACCAAGGCATATTTTTACCATGGGTAGTAGCATGGTAAAAATTTTTACCTTCATCTCAATTTTCAAAATATTGTCCCGTAAAGCATTTCTAAAGCAATTTTAGTTCGCTGAACACGAATTTAACTTCCGTTTTTCATTGTTGTGCCTTTCATTGTTGTGCGGATTGTTGAGTTTTGCTCGCTACTTTAAGACTGTGCTTTTTCTCTCACTCTATCGTTGTTTTAGTTTAGTTTTCGCAATGTTCACACCGGATATGTGCAAACATTTGGCGCCTTCGAGGAGTGTCCGATGAAAACGACGAGGAGATGAATGATAATCAGCCGCCGAGGAGGGTCTGTGCATGCAATCTCTGCGCATTGCAAAGAATGAACACGGGATCGAATATGAGAAATTCTATCGTAAATCGTTACTTTGTCCGTTGAGGTGTGCTTTGCACTGTTGTGTTGTTGAATAAATCGTTTGGTGCCGAAGGAGTTGTATTTGCATGTATTTGTAAAAGTTGAAGGTAGAAATACAGCTATGGGTAAAAGGTTAAGGTAATGGTAAAAGTTACAGGTAATGGTAAAAGGTAGAGGTAAAGGTAGGGGTAAAAATTGAAGGTAGAGGTAAGGGTAGAGGTAGGGGTAAAAGGTAGTGGTAAGGGTAAGGGTAGAGGTAAGGGTAAAAGTTAAAGGTAAAAAAAAGGTAGAGGTAGGGGTAAAAGCTAGAGGTAAGAGTAAAAGTTAGAGGTAAGGGTAAAAGGTAGAGGTAAGGGTAAAAGGTAGAGGTAAGGGTAATCTTTATTAATACGGGCCCTGGTGTCATATAAAACGCCTCCAAACAAAAGTTTTTACCATCGAGGCCAATAGGGGGGTAAATGGCATATTTTGCCAGGGGCATTTTGCCTGTGCCATTTTGCCCCGGAATTTATGGCTGTGCCGATTTGCCCGGAGCACTTTTGCTGTGGAATTTCGCCCTAAAAGGCTCAAAAATTGCCTTAAAAAGGCCAACTAAGCGGTAAATGGTATATATTTGCCCGGTTTGGTGGCAAAACTCCACAGCCAAAATGCCCGTGACAAAATGGCGCAGCCAAAATGCCGGGGGCAAAAAGGCTCAGCCTTGATGGTAAAACTTTTGATTGGAGGCGTGTTATATGCATCCTTACCACCAACCTTTAGATGGCCGGTATAGGAAAGGAAAAGAAATATTGAAGGCCGCTTGATCCTACATGATTCAGCTTCAATGGCGTAGATCCACTCTCAGTTGTTCAGATCAACCTTCAATAATTTCTTTCCCTCAGTGGTTCAAGTCCACCCCAAATGGTCCAGATTTACCCTAAGTGGTCCTAACGCACTCACTCACCTTAGACATGACTCCGAGCAAGACTCATGATCAAAAATGCATAAAGAAGCTCTTTTCGAAAAGCTCCAGTAACCAAAACGGGGTAAAATACAAAAAATGACCAAAAACCTTAGGAGGACCAAGGCAAAATAGGGGACGCAACCGTCTCGCCAACGCCAGAACTCGCCAACGCAAAAGACTCGCCAAAAAGCTTTCCGGCGACAAGAATAAGTTTTTTCGGCCACAATAAAAAGTCTTTTGGTGACTAATAGTCACTGACTATGAAAGTTTTTCGGCATCAAGAAAATTTTTGTGTCCCTCCAAAAGTTTCTTCCACGGATTTCTCGCCCCCGTTTTAATTATTGGCTGTAAGTACTTTTTCCCGTCAAATTATTTATTTTCACCGTCAAATCATTTATTTACCCCGTCAAATTTGAATTTTTAGCAGGGCTGGGCAAAATACCGGTATTTTGTTTTCCCGGTATTGGTGACTATTTTGGAGTAGCGACAAAATTCATGGTAAACATAATTCTGTAAATCTTTGAAGCATTTTTTTTCTCACTGTTCTTCACAGTTTTGAGTACGTATGTAAATAGATGAATATTTTGTTCAAATAACCTATTTATCTCATTGAACTTTATTTCTCTCAATTTCAATAAGTGTTTTTGTTGTAACATGAAAACTTATTTTTTGGTAATTTTTGCAATAGCTATTACCCACTCGACTTTGTACAAAACAGTATTCTTGAAAGCAGAGCTGCACCCAAATGTGCTCCACAACAGTAACAACCAATCTATGTCAAGTCCTTTAATATCTGAAATTTCTGTTGAAAGTTTTGCAAAAAAAACAAGTCCACATCCACGGGGTACGCTGATGAGAAATTCAGCAATTATCTTGACCAATATTCCTCCTTTACCTTTTTGTAGACCAGGACAGCGTTTTATTTACAATCATATCTTGTACATATGCCATCAATTTGGCCCTAACTTTCGTGGGTTTCGTCCATTTGGTAGGGTTAGATATGGTTTACTACTGTTTCAAAAGACTTACTAATGAATATCAATTTAGCTTGCACCGTAAAAAATGAAGCATCATCAGAACTAGTGCTCAAAAACACCACTCACGATGACAAAAACTTCCGCTACAAGTGCAGTCCAGGAAAGAACAATTCCCTTTCTTACCAAGCAGTCAACTGTTTCTTTAATAATATATTTATCCAACCAGGAAATTTTCATCGCAACGAAAAGACAGAACACTCATGCCATCAAGACGGGGATGGATTCTTGAAATTAGTAGAAAAAACTGGTAAAGTTGCTGATGCTAGTATCATATACCCAATAATCTTTGATAGGCTCATGGATCATTCAAGCACTTGGAGTTCGACTTCGAGTTCAGATCTTCGTAAAAAAATACTTTTAGTCAAAGAGGCAAATATTTAAATATTTTTCTAACAAGTCAGAAATTGAAATTTACATTGCTGTGTTATATTTTGCAAGCATGGTACCTGATTAGAAACTAGAATCTTGGGCTACCCAATGGTTTTATCACTTAAAAAAAATATTTGAGAGTGATTTTCTGTAATTTTGGACCTACGTCCTTATTAAATTGCCAATAGTGGATTTTCCCAGGTGTGGTCTTATATTGAGTAAATTATTGTAGTAAATTATCTCAAAGTTTACTACAAGTATTCATCAAAACATAAGTAATATGCTCAAAAGTTTGTCACTTGGCAACTTCCCAAATTTGGATGTTTCGGAATAGGTAACTACGAAGATTTGTATCTCGAAAATGAAACACGAAACAGGCAAAAATAACAGCGCTATCCGTGCTCAACATATCGTAAATAGAGTATATATGCAAAAATCCGACACACCCAAAATCCACTATCGACATGCAGAGGTTCACTTTTACAGAAAATCACTCTTAAAGGGGCATGCTCGCCGCCGATGGGAATATTTTGAAAGACGAATACCAGGTCAATTCAAACGAGAATTAATTTGAAGAAATTTTGGAAAAGTCGAGGAAAAATTATACCTCTAGTGGGAATCGAACCGACGACCGACTTTCGTAGTCCGCCGCCGCTATCCCACTAGGCCACCGATGCACGCCTTTCAAAATGTTTCCATCGGCGACGAGCACGCCTCTTTAAATATTGGTCTCTTTGACTAAAATAATTTTTTTTTCGCGAATTTCTGAGCTCGAAGTACGTCAATGAGCCATCAGGGCCTGGTCATTACTTACAAGTGCCTTCGTACAACTTTCTTTTTTAATTCGGTGGTTTTTAGATACCCTTTCACAAATTATTGGGAGGGGGAGGTATCATGGACGTTTTCAAGGGTGGGAGGCGAACCGGTCTTTAAACGATTACTACTCATTTGCGCAAAACTCATTTGCGCAAACTCATTTGCGCAAAACTCATTTGCGCAAACTCATTTGCGCAAACTCATTTGCGCAAAACTCATATGCGCAAAACTCATTTGCGCAAAACTCATTTGCGCAAAACTCATTTGCGCAAATTTTTTAAAGTTACAGGTTCGAATCCCGGTGGTAGCAGAAATTATTTTTTCTTCACTGGAATAACTTTGAAGGTAGCATACCCTATTCAGAATCGTGTCCTGAACACGATTTGAAATAGAAACCCCAGTCCTGGAGTAGTCCTGTAAGGCCACGTATACAATAAGTGGTTTCTCCTCTCACTCTCACTATGCCTTTCACTCTCAGTGTTGTACCCAATAGGAAAAATTTGCCTCTCAGTCTTATATTCACTTTCAGTGTATTCAATGACTTTTTTGGACTCTCACTTTCAGTAAAAATTTTGGTGTAATTTTAATTTTTTAGTCTTAACCGACCAAACCAAGTGGTCGTCCACCTGGAGCAAAAACCTGCAGCAAAAACTTTTTTTACTTTTTCGAGCCTTAAAACTTGTTTTCTGGACTGATTCAGGCATGATGAAAATGGTTTGATAGTGGTAAAATACCGTTTTGTAGGGTATTTCTTGAGTTTTGGTAAAATCCAGTTTGGTAAAATCAATTATTGCCGAATACTCAAAAAATACTCGGCGAAACGGCATTTCACCACTATCAAACCATCTTCAGCATGCCTGAATTAGTCCTAAAAACAAGTTTTGGAACATGAAAAACGTAAAAAAATTTCCATCCGAGTGGACGACCACTTGGTTAAGTTGGTATGGATTATCCGGTGGAACTGAAGTTGGGCCATAGAAAAACATCCGGGCTATACAACATCCCGCAAAAACATCCGAAAAACATCCTCACTACTTGGGAGTTTTACCTGAGTTCTTCAACCTGGGTACGACCACCTGGGTACAACAAAACCAAGTGGTAGTCCACTTGCCTTAAAAAAAAATTTACGTTTTTCATGTTCCAAAACCTTTTTTTCTGAATTGATTTAGGCATGCAAAATTTGTTTGTCTACTCACAATAATCCACAAAAGTTTAAGGTCGACCACCTTAGAGTGGGTAACTACTCACGGTATTGATATTCCAGTTGGTTAAACAGCATTTTGGTCTTAACAAACCGTGTTCAGGTTACAATTTTGGATAGGGTACATTGATTTTCAATACTTTCAGTGTAATCCAAAATATCGGATTCTGGAGCTGAATGCCTATTCAAAAGAAGTACCAGGTTGACCTCCTATCCAACCTGAGGTTTACTGGTCTAATAAAAACTAGTTTGTGGTTGTTATTCAAGAAAAAAAAATTTCTGCTACCACCGGGATTCGAACCTGTAACTTTAAAAAATTTGCGCAAATGAGTTTTGCGCAAATGAGTTTTGCGCATATGAGTTTTGCGCAAATGAGTTTGCGCAAATGAGTTTTGCGCAAATGAGTAGTAACGCTTTAAACCCCCCCCCCCCGCCACTGATTTTTTTCGGAAAAACTTTTAGATTAAAAACAGCATGA
This sequence comes from Ditylenchus dipsaci, assembly GCA_004194705.1. Taxonomy (NCBI): domain Eukaryota; kingdom Metazoa; phylum Nematoda; class Chromadorea; order Rhabditida; family Anguinidae; genus Ditylenchus; species Ditylenchus dipsaci. The sequence goes on along the minus strand of SADC01001100.1, from coordinate 124,780 downwards.
AAGTCGAAATTGGTGCAAGTAAAATAACCCATAAGTGCCCTTTAGTCGCCCCTACATTACCTCTGAAAAAAATTCTGGCTACGTCTCTGGGGGAGGGGTTTATACAGCGCTAGCTTTGGAAGGAGCGGTTTACACAGCAGTAGGATCAAGTTATTAAATATAATTTTCATCAGAAATATTAGTCAAATTTACAGTCCTTCACAATTACTGTTTGCCGATTGATAAGACTCCATATTTATACATCAACGACAAATGCCCGGAATGTCTATTGGAGCACATCACTCTAACTTTGGATTCGGAAGTGAAGTAATTTTCGACACACATAAAAAAGTCATTGTTTAGGAGCCCACAACTGTTAAGCTTAACATTTCCGTGTAGATTATTTGCATTTAATAATACGGTTTTATTGATGTGAATTGCTTTGCTTGTTTTACAAAGTATTGACTCTGCTCCATAATTAACATTCTGAGAGTTGTTAAACTAGATAAAATACTAGATTGTAAGATTGTACAACGGGAATATTCCCGGAAACATTGAGAATATGTCCTTCTATGTGTCTGACTAATCAAAAATTGGAAACATTGAAAAAATGTTTCTTTTGAATTGGCGGAGCATAGAAAAGTTCGGAAGGACAGACGTCGCGTAAAATTCACACAAAGCTCAGGAATCGGTAAGTGACATGATTTTCATGAACCCCTCTTATTTTATACTTGTAAAATGCACGTCGATACAGTCAGCCAGGTCGTCTACATTAGAGCAGCCTCTCAAAAAATAAACGCAAAGGGGATTTTCATTATTAAGCTTGCGATTATTTTGCGATTGTTTTTTGAGAGTTTTTTTTTCGCAATAATTTTGATATAATTTTGACTAGATGTTATATACCAAAATGTAGCTCAATTAAAGTTAGCTCAATAATGTAAATTCTGTTTAACTACACGTTCTGTTATCATTGTCAAAATTGAGCCGAAAAATGACAGAAATGACAATCAAAAAAAAAATTTACGTAATGTTTCGGGTCAATTTTGACGATGATAACGAAAATCTGTGGTTAAACAAACTTTACATTACTGAGCTAACTTTTATTGAGCTACATTTTGGTCTATAAAATCTAGTAAAAATGATATTAAAATTATGGTGCCTAGACGTTTCTCGAAAATGAAACTTTTTTCATTTTCGAGAAACGTTTCTCGAATTTGAAACTCAAAAGAGTAAAATATCTCTAGGTGTATACCTTATTTAGACATATCAAGGGTATTTGGCTGAATGTGATGGCCAAAGTCCAGCATATTCCACATTGCGGGGGTTAGGGGTTAACACATGTATGTACGCTTATCCCTTGCAATGTGGAGTGTGCTGGTATTTGGCCGCGAAGCGGCCAAATACCCTTGGTATGTCAAAATAAGTATCTTTACAGGTATACATATATACCCTAGAGATATTTTACTCTTTTGAGTTTCAAATTCGAGAAACGTTTCTCGAAAATGAAAAAAGTTTCATTTTCGAGAAACGTCTATGCACCTTTTTAATGAGTGTGAAAGAAAATGATGCGCCAAAGCTCACCAGCCTAAACAAAAAACTACAAGGTGGACGGGCGCCCTACAGCGCCTTTTATGAACTTTTTCAATTTCTCTCAGTTTCTGGCAGATGCCACTGGTTACAACTTTTTAAATACAAACAAAAAAATTTTTAAGTTGTGTAGGCACAGGAGCTGGTTCAGTGCCTAGTAAAATTCGGACTTCATGCGCCGGTGTCCTCTGCCCTTTTTGTATATTTGGACTATGTCTTTAAAGATTTAAATTGATACTTGTATCTGAAAAAGCGTCAAATAAAGCCGCTCAATAGCTCAAAATGTATCTAAGAAGTTTCTCTACAACTTAAAGTTGAGTTTTTTCCGACTTTGTACAAAAAAGTTAAGAAAAATTTATGAATGTGCCCAGAAGTCCTAATTTCTGCATGAAAAGCCTATGAGCTTGACGCTTAAAATCGATACTCGTCGCTGAAGGATTGCTAAATTAAACCATTAAATAGCTCAAATTGTAGCCAAAAAGTTTCTTTACAACGTAACGTTGAGTTATTACCAACTTGTTATCAAAAAATCTATAAAAAACTAATTTATCAGAAACGTGACGGAGAAACATATTCCAATTACCATATAGAGATTGGAATTGGCCCGGAATTTTTTTGAGTCAAAAGCGGAATTCCCGAATATTTTCGTGATTCTTTCGATTTTTTCGAAAACTTTTGGTGTCACCAGACCAGTATTGAATTCTTCGTGAAACTCCTACACAAAGTGCGCCCCAAAATTTTAGCTTGGTCCCCCTGTTGTTTTTCCTTGAAAAATGCCTTGGTCCCCCTATTGTTTTGAAGGTGATCATTGACATCGACATCGATGGACATCGTTAGATGGACAAAAAACATTGTGTGAAAAATGATTATTCACCAAGAAAAAAAATACTCTTTGAAGGTGAAGATTCCGGTCTATTTTCCGGTCGGAATTAGACCGGAATTTTCAACTTAAAAGGGCATTACTTTTTTTTGTTCATTAAGCATTTTACACAATGTTTTGCGTCCGTCTGACGCAGAATTAAATATTGCGCAGAATGGCACCAAAGATTATCAAAAAATTGTAAAATATAAAAATATTTGAAAATTCAGGTTTTGACTCGCAAAAATTCCTGGCCAACTCTAATAGAGATACCTGACCTTAATGAGTCGTCACAAAAATTGGGCTTTATAAGGGCATTGCAACTATGTTAGGAGGTCCGATTTTGTGATATTCGTGCTCAGCAGGTTCTACAACCCTTATAGGAACCTTTATTCCAGTCGAGAATTCCCGTATTAAGCATATTATGATTCTTAAACTTTCCTGTTCCAGAGTTATTGATCGATTTATTTCCTACCTTTCATGCAACATCACAGCAACGTGACAACTAGGGAGGAAAGGGGACATTTACACACATAAAATTACTAAAGGTTATATTTGTTCGGTCATATTTACAGCTGGCAGGCATCCATTTATTTGCTCCTATTTGTAAGAGATGGTTATAGATCAGAGAAAATTGTGTGAATGAAATTATGCGAAACATGCAGTTTGTCATGCATTGTTTCCAATCATTTTTGCCTGGACGAGACGAAGAAAGGTGCTAAATCCGATTTCCAAACTGCACTTTTTATTTTTTTGTACTTTTTTGTGGAGAACTCTGAATTTCGCCTCAAAAAGTTCGTCAGCTAAAAACTTTGTGTTTTTTACCTCTTCTGTACTTAGTTTTTCGCTCCCTACCTACAGATTACCAGAAACGTGTAAAAACGTGTTTTATTTTCCCGAACTTTTTTGACCAACATTCGGGATTTTTCCGTGATGGACCATATTAAATGTTTAGTTTTGACAGTATTTTACCATGTTTTTAATCACTTTTCTTCAGATCTACAGTCTTCCAAAAGTTCATGTCGTTATTATGTGTGTGTGCTCATCTTAACCCCTATGGCTTGTATTTTCCCAAAAAAATTATATCCGAATAGCGCCAAAACTTGTCTACTCAGATTTTTTATTTACATACTTTTCTAGCCGTTTTAAAAAATTCGACTTTTTTCATCCCAAATAATTAGCACGTGCCTTCATCAACTTTGTTTTTTAGCTCAACTCCCAAGTTTGTGTGTAATCCCCACTTTAAAGGGAGAAATGTTTGGCTTCCAACCAGCTAATACCCTCATCTCCATGACAATCTTCCTTTGGCTTTAGCACTAAATTATTGGGGCCACCAACTCCCATCCTACTTTTTCCCTTGAAAAATGGGAATTGGCGGTGGGAATTTATCCCAAATCTCTGTGAAGTCTTATGTCATTAGGCTGATATTACATCCTTTATTTTAAAATATATATCAGTGAGGTTTTTGATACATTTTCCCCACCGGGTGGGTGGTGTTTCCACAAGCTAAACCATGCACAAAGACAATATCAGACCAACTATCGTCCCTATGCTAAAACCAATTTTTAACGGTCTGTGATTTTGGTCAACATCTTTCCCTTTATCACCAAATTTGACTAGATGTTTGATCACCAGCTCAGTATGGCTGACTTCTTTACAGTGAACAATCAACTCTCTGGTCGGTGCAATCAAAGAGGCCGATCAAAAATGCCACCCAATATGAAGAGTTGACTGTAGTTGCTTGAACAGTTTTCAACTGATTTTCGGCAAAAGTTTAGGAAATTTCGCATTTTGTAGAATTTTTCAAAAAATTGATATCTCTGATGTCGTCGAATCGAGCTCTCGTTTACGAAATTTGCGGTTAAAATTTCGAAAATTTTCGAATTGTGTTTTTGATTTTTGAGCGGTTGAAAAAAATTTGGATAACTGTTTTCAAGAAGTGTTGGCAATGAGGCTCCTCGAGCCACAAAAATGGTACAAAAAATGGATGAGCCAAATGGCTCATCAATGGCTCGCATGACCCTTGCTCTTGATAGTCGCAAACCACTTCGCTCGCGAGCTATTTGGATCCTGCTTACTTTAATTTGGCTCGCAATTTGTTCGCTTATTTTTTTCTCAATGCTATCTCTCGTGAGCCAAAGAGCCAAATTGGCAACACTGTTTCCAAGTTACCGCAAATATTTGTTGATCTCTAATTCGAGCGTGGTAATAACTCTAGATATTTCTAAAAAAATTAAATTCTTTTTGTTTTTGAGGAAAAGTTATTTTCCACAACTGCCAAATTTTTTGTTCGTGGTTTTGTTGGTGGCGGTGGAAGATTCAATTTTGCAGTTTTTGCTACTCTCTCTTGGGAGCTGTTTGGTTTTTGTATGGGCAGTTGGGCATATGTCCCTTAGCCATCTCAACCCCTCCACTTCTTTATTAGCCTGAAGTAGGAGGACAATCAAAATATCTGGGGGTTAGAGTGAGTGAAATGTAGCCTATTGCTGAGACAACAGCACTCGTCTTCTGCTCCTCATTTGGTTTAGGAAAGCATTTTTTGGGATAAATTTTGGAATTGAGTTCTAAATGATAATCGGCAACACAAAGGAAATTTTTCGGCTTCTTTATGAACGTACACCTTAATTTTATTGCTTGTCGTTTTTTCAAAAAAAAATCACCATAATAATTAATATATGTCATTTTTATTTTTATTTTTTTCAATTGTTAGTTGAATACACACTTTTTGTTTGTCAACAACAGTGAAAATATCTGAAATTTGCGTTTTTCATAATTTTCTTATATAATTTTGAGAGAATAACTTTCGAAGAGGCAGATTTTAAATCAGCACAGAATAAACTATTTTTCAAATTTTGGGTGTTATATTTAGAGGTTTTAAAGTTGCTAATACTATAATTTTAAGGACCGTTGCCGTTGATGACAATAGGGTTGGAGTGGGTTATTCGGTGTCCTCCCAAATCACACCAAAATGATGTTTTTTTGATGTTTTAGCACTTTTAACGTGAAGGAAACGTGTCTTTAGGGCGCGGCCTACCATTTTCGAGAGTCTTTTTTTATAATTTTTGACTAAAAATGGGCTTTTGGAACTGGGGGATTAATTTAAAGAGTGTTAAAGGGTACCTGGATACCATATTTTTCATTTACATAAAAGTACCCCACCCTGTTTTGGTCACCGGAACAGTGCAAAAAGAGTCTCTATATACATTTTTGATCAAGAGTCTTTCTCGGAATCAAGTCTAAAGTAAGTGAGTGTGCGCATCTCCAACTCTCAAGCCCCCTGCGCCCCCTTCGGAGGCGCAGAGGGATTGGAGTTGAGACACACACATATCTTAGACACACATCACTGGAAAGTGACTTTGGATGCATAAAAAATATATGCATATCAGAGTAAATTTACGCGGTAGGCCCTAGCTAACAAAACTAAGTTTAAATTACAACTTTTTTTTGAATGTTTAGGTTCCTTCCAAGATAATTTATCTTAGTCATTCAAGGCAAAAAGTCGATTTTCGGTCGAATTTTTTTTTCGAAAAAAAGTCGGCGGCATCGGAAAACACGTTTTCTACACCTTAAAAGGGCTGAAACGTCGAAAAAAAAAATCATTTTCGGGTGTTTTGCGAGGGCATCGAATAACCAACTTTAGCCGAAAATAGAGATGACTTAAATTTTATCCAAAATGTGAAGTAAGCACTGTTAAAATGATCTTTTGTATACAGTGATTACTGCCATTTTAAATGATTTTTAATAGTCAAAATATAACTTTCCTGAAAATTTTTGATATCACTCCTGGTTATAGATGTATTTGTTGAAATTACAAAATGTGCACTTTTCATTATTTTGTTCTATAAGTTGGAGCAAAACAATTTTCTATGAGCTTCCTATCATTTTATCTTTCTCGCAGCTCGTTACCTTATTGTAGCAAATAAACACAAGTATTTTGTCGAAGAAGCTGAAAGTTTTGTTTGTTTATATCGTTTTTGTTTATATTTTTGTTGCTTAAAAAATCGATCAAAACAAAGAAACAAATATTCCTTTTTGATCAAATATCATATTTATCATAAATGTATAAAAATTTGTTTATAATCAGTAATTTTAATCCTCGGTGGATCAATTTTGAATTAGTGTAACTGTGTGTGCATCACCATTTACCCAGTAATCCCGTTGTTAATAGCAGCAGTAATGGGGGTACGGAGATTTTGGCGTTAATGGCATATCCTGCTTTTGATGCTAAGTGTACATCAATTATATAGTTTGTTACTAATACCGCTAGCATAACTGGTTTTGTTTATTTTTTAAAACCTTAAAATTACTAAAAAATAATAATATTGCTAAAAAAATTCGACGCTACTGTCATAGACCCCCAAAAAAAAGCTACTGTAATATACCATCCCCCCCCCCCCCAATAATTACCATACTTTTTTTTTTGGAAAAGTGGTGAAATTATTACGTGTTGTCTCTGAGCCTAATGCCTAAAGCCCAAAGCCTACGCCTAAGGGCTAAGCCTAATTCCTACACCTAAAAATTATTGGAAGGGGTTGTATATTACAGGAGGTTTTGGGGATGGGGGTATATTACAGTAGCGCCAAAATTCTATCTAGTTGCACATACAGTCGGGTCTCGTTACAGCGTACCTCAGCGGACCACCCTCAGCGGTGCCATTGAGGGTTTTGTTTTATTTATTTTTGACAAGTGCAAATCTATTGAGGTTTATGTAGAACAAGACAGATAACGATTTTTTTTCAGTGAGCTTTGATTAATCCTAATGAATGAATTTGCGTAAAATATCGAGAATGGCATAAACAAGAGTAGTGCCATAAATTTTTAAGTCTGATTTGAAAACACAGTTTTGCTCGGTATATCTTCTGGCAACAGATTAATTCAGCAACAAACGTTACAGATATGGCTGGAAGTTTTGTGCGATCTACGATCTTCTTGGTGCCTTTCAATCTGCAATTAATGCGAAACATTAGTTAAATGATACGATCAATTTGACAGGTTTGGGAGAGACCGTAGCATCGAAAGCTGGATCGAATTTCTTGTCGTACTGTAATTTGTCATTTGTGTTTGTGTTCCTTCCTATTAGCTGACCAATAAATATTTTGTGGTAGAGTAATGCAGATAAGAGGTCACGAGAAGTGCAATAATCAATTGCTGCCTCATTTAATGGCCTCCCAGCAGAAGTTTTTGTTTGCTGATTATTGTGAACCATACCCTTTGTTTGCTGCTTGAAGACAGAGTAAGTCAGTTGCGAACACTATCGATTGCCAACTGAAAAACTTATTTTGTTGTTTTTATATAAAAAAAGTTTCTTACTGCGAAAACACTAGAAGAAGTTTTTGTTTTCTGGGTTATAGAAAAAACATTATTTGCCAATTTTGTACATTTAATTTTATAATTTAATTGAATTTCGAGCGCTAGTGTCATAGGCCTCCCTTTCTTGTATTTTAAAAATCGGCGCTAAAGTACTCGAAAAAGTATCCCCATGCCCGCTGATTCCCCCAGAAAAATCGGCAGTAGTGATTAACCCATCCTTGGCCGAAAATTTGAAAAAAAAATTAGTTTAACTGGCTCAGGCCCACAAACAATTTCGTTGCTGGGACGCAGTTGACGTTACACAATTTTTTTGTAGCAAAACTTATAACCTACAAAATGCAATTTAAAAATTTAGCATCTCTTTTCACAATTTTCAAAAAAAAATAGTTTCCACAAAGTCAGCTAATTTGTAGTAAATTAAGAGTCCTCGTTTTTCGAATTATTCTGAAGCTAATTTAAGGGGGGGGAGGGGGGGGGTAAAAGCCATTTAGGTTTGAAAAAGTGGATTCCATGGCGCAGTACGATAATTTAGACCTAAAATTGCCCTTTCGGACTGCCCAGTCTCGAAATAAGATATGAAATAGCCAAACCCTGTCGTGTTCCAATCCCTCAGCAGCTTTTATTGCCTCAATTCCCCTTGGTTTTTGTTTTGATTTGCCTCTTAGTGGCTACTTTCTCTATTTTTGTTGTGAAAATGGTACTCTGGTTTTTTTCTGGTTATTCAAAACAAACCATTTAGTACTAGCAGTCAATCATGTTTCAATCCGGTCAGCGCCTTAATATTCCACCAAATCCCAAATTTTCCACCAATAATACTACTTCGAGTGTTCAAGATATGGAATTGACCAGGAAGTCAAGCATTGTCGATCAACCTAAGGTAAACTTTTAAAAATTGGAGGATAATTTACAGTAAATTTTGTTGTAAAGTTTGATATTCTTGAAGTGTCACAGCTGTAAAACGGACCACACTGAAGTTTCGGAATCTTGAGAAAAAATTCGATATCAGAAAAAGTAAAACATCCATGCTTGTTAGATCCCATCAAAAGCAGCCCAACTTTTCAGCCTGTTTTTTTAACCTATTTCAACAATCTATTCATATCATTCCCTTGTTAAACTTTGTATTTTTTTATTTTGCTAAAAACTCAGCAATTGATATTTTTAAGCAAATATTATTTCTCAGTTTAGTCCAAAAATTGCAAGGATTCTGATTTTGCCAGTTTTCGCGAAACTCTTTTGTATTGGCATAAAAATCCGCAGCCATCTATTAATCGTCACCTGATTTTTAAAAAGGGATGTCGGTTAATCGAGGGTCGTGGGTATTCACGGCGAAATAAAAAGATTTTAGAAAAAAAGAAGGCAAAATCGGAATCCTTGTTATTTTTCGGACTAGAGTCTAATATCAATTTCATAATTGTAAAAACGTCTCAAAAAGTAGGTTTTCAAAAAATGTTGGACCATAGGCTAGGGGGCGGTTAAAACGAGGTTTGACTATAGTGCTGTCTAAATTGATAAAGAGACTTGTAAATCACGTATGTTACATGAGATTAATTCACACTTAGACCACTTCCACCGCAATTAGCCATACCTACTAGTGTTTCTGCTGCTACTGCTAAACAAGTGTAGAAGAGCGGCAAAATAAGATTTATATGGCCATGCCTAGTTTTTCACTGCCACAGCCTCCCTATTGCCCTATTGTTCCAAATCTAATTTGGAGAAAAAGAAGCTATAAAGCTGTCTCTTGGTTAACTCAAATTGGCGGCTAGGGATTGGGTTTACTGCAAGGCTGAGTGAGGCGATTCAATCTCGCCAAAATACTCAAAAAGACACTTTCTATATCCACCCCCATGTTTTTACTTGTTGTTGCTGCTGCTAAATACAGCTACTCTACTCCTCCCCCATAATTTTCCAACTCAGATTGTTTTGCATTACTAGAAAGGTCGGCCAGATTGGTGGGATAACAGCGCCGCAGTAGCCGCCAAATTATGAGGTGCTAAAATAAAATATACAATATTTTTCGAGCAGTTGTGTGAGACTGTTATGTCCCATTTTCATCACTGCAAATATTTTTGTGATTTTCGTACTGTTGTTGAACAATAAGTCTCTAGGCTTTTTTTATTTTCTCCAACAGGATCATAGACACACACAGAACTGGCGTGGCGGCCAGTGAAATCGCCTGTATTGTACGGCTGGCCTAGTTTCTGGACCCAGGACTAGTCAAGGGTGGTTGGTTGGACATGTTTAAAGGGGCATACCAGTGCGTTACACTGCAATTAAGGGGATCATCTATTTATTTTTCTTGAGTCTGTTTTCCATGAGCGTTCTTCCTGGTCCGACCTAAGTTTTCTGCCTAATTTTAAAAGTAGGAAAAGGTCATAAACATCAGATTTGACATGAAACGAGTGGAAACAAGCAAGATTTTTGAAAATTGATGGTCCCGCCTCAAATTGAAGTGTAACGCGCTGGTAGGCCCCGTTAAGGCTCAAAACTATATCGTTTTGATCTGAGCGCTCTAGGAACCGGTTATTCGCAGAAAATTTATACTTCCGATATCAAAATTTCGCAACTTATTTCTTCTGGGAGGGAGAGGGGGATGGGGGGAGAGCGCATTTTCGTAATTTATTATAAATCATGTTTAAACGTTTGCTAAGTAATTTTTATATGCTAAAAAATAACTAAGTAGCTAAAAAAAATTCAAGAATCTGTATAAAAAAACAGAAATCTAAAAAATTTTCGCTTGCTGAGATATGACTTAAAGTTAAAATGAAGTTTTTCAAACCCTTGACACTTCAACTTTAGGTCATAATTAGGTTTTCGAGTCGTTGCCTCGATTCCGAGTTTTGGACTCGACAACTCGAAAATTTTCGAGTTTCGGCTTGAGTCGAGGCCTCGAAAATTTTCGGGTCCTCGACAACCCTAGTCATAATTCAGAAAACAAGCATTTTTTAAAAATTCTGATTTTTTCTAGATTCCTATGAAAATTTCAGCCACTAAGTTGCGCCAGAGAACAAAAATTCAACATAAATAAGTACTTTTATTTAAAAAAAGTACATAAAATTTTGAAAAAAGCAGCTCCATTAAATAAGTGCCAAATTTCTAAAAACACCTTGATGTAGGGGAAAGTACTCTTTCGTTAAGCAATCTATTTGCACCACTTTTAGGAATAATAGAAAAAAAAACAACTTAAAAGAGTCTGGTACTAGACAAAAAGTGGTGTTCCCCGCAAAGTCGAATTTCAGAAATTATCATTGGTCTTTTATAAATGTATGTAAGAGCAACTAATTTGGGATTATGTCCATAAAAATAATCCCTCATAATTTTGTTCTCTCTCTAAAATATCTCTTTTTCTATTAAATCCTAGTAACTGCAATTATTTTTTGTCGCTGTATTGGACATAAAAAAAAGATTTTTAGTTTTTTGAGGCAGAAATTTAAGAGACTTTTTGGTCTGCTCAAAAATAAAAGCTGGTCACACGCTGTGTCTAGTCCCTTCGCTTAATATAGCAAATGGATTTGCTAGCTTTAACCAAAAATCTTACGCATTTTGTTGCACCCATTCATCTTTTTAATATTGAAATCGCATGATTTTATTTGTTAATAAGCAGAAATATCTTACTTTTCTCCAAAATATTTGTACGGTCCAGTGTCTATATAATGCGATTTCAGTAATTTGAGCGAAAAAGTGTGAGCTTCCCGTGTTACAAAAGTTTATTGACCCCCCCCCCTTTCCGTCAGGATCGAATATTCTGTTTTTTTTTTCGTTCGAAATTTTCTTCGAAATTTACACTCACAGGCTTCTAAAAATTTCACTACGGGCGAGGACCAGATTGATTCATCAGTACTGTTTAGTCCTAGAGTGGACGCGCATTGAAAAATATATATTAATCCGCCGCATTTTCTATAATAAGCGCTCATAGGCGCTTGTTGTTAAAATCCCCAGAAATCTGAAAAATCCGGGGTCGATCTCGAATTTTTTTGCAGTTTAAAAAAAATGATTTCAGTATCTAGATTTGGTAATTCCAAAAAGCTATCGCAACCTATTCTCATCTGTCATTTTTCACTCAGAAAGTCAATCATAAAAAAGCTAATAGCAAATAAAAAAATAAATAACTTTTTACACGATGTGGAAGTTAATGCAGAAGCTAGTTTTCAGCTGGTCTTTTGCTCTATTTCAAATATAAAAAGTGCAGTTTACTTCCTTTAGCAGAGGCCGCAGTCAGCAAGAGTTCTTGTATGTGCCTAAATAGTGGGGGCACTAGTCTCGGCATTCCAGCTTTTCACCCACTCTTTGCCTCAAAGACAACAAAATAAAAGGAACACTAATTCTTTTCTTTATTTTGAGGCTGTGCTCTCTTTTTTCCGCACGAGATTAAACAATACACGGAGTGCACTCTTTCAAAAAATAACAGCGCAATTTTTTTAGGATGCTGTCTTTATTTCTTCTGCTTTTTTTCTTCTTTGGCACTTTCCGTTTTTCTGCCAATTAAAAGCCTATTGTTTGTGTGTATGTTTGCTTGTCCTCCCAACCACCCTTTTTGAATTGCTATTCTGGATGCGAAAAGTTATGGAATGGGCTGACATTTAGCGTTTATATACAAGGAATTTCTTGGTTTAGCTAAGGATTTAATGCTTAATTAGTTAGAAATATCGCGTGTTTGAAGACTTGTGCAAGATTTGACTTTTTTGTAAATTTGCAGTAAATGTTTGACTTTGTCAATTTGCTGTTTCGGAGTAAAAATTTATTGCAGCATTTTTGTTTTTAGTGTAATCTATTATTTCGACCTTTTGGAATTATAATTCTCGGATTATTGTTCATTTATAATATGGTTTGTAGTGTGATTTAAAACTTTTCGCAAAATTAGCTCACGACTATGGTTGTACGTGACCCGCCGATTTTCGACCCTATTTTTCCAAAATCATTTTCGACTTTTTCGGAATTATAATTCTGGGGTTGTGCAACATAAAAGCTTAATATTCTTCCTGTCTTAGGTCAGCTAACTTTTGTTGCTGAAAGGCTAAAAAATAAAGAGCATAGACCGGCTCCACGGTCTTTGTTAACGGGTGCCCAGTATCAGACCAGGATAACTGTGAAAACAACCAAGTACTCGGTCTTGCTCTTTATTTTTCTCCTTATTCAGCGCAAAACAATGGCTTATTTAAAAAAAGAGGAGTTATTAGTGTATAAATTTATTTTGCACCATCTCATGATTATAACTCCAAGAAGGCTAAAAATGGTCTTAAAAAACAGAGTCGAGAGACCCCATTTGGAACAATGCAAATTCAAAAAGTAGCCACTACAGGTGAAATTTATAACTCTATACTCATTTTATAAACGTTGTCGTCGTCATTGTCGTCGTCGTTGTCGTTGGAATATTTTTTTTAAAAACCTTTTTTCGCCAACGACGACGACAACGACAACGACGACCTATTTATAAAAAATCCAACGACAACGCCAACGACAACGACGACGCCAAGGACAACGACATTTTTTATTCAAAATTGGACAAATTTCGCATTTTTAGTCGAGCTTTCGAGTGAAAACGTGTGGAGAATATAGTTAATCCTTAAAATTCTGACTTAAAATGCAAAATTTGTCTGATTTGGAAGAAAAATTTTCCGTTGTCGTTGGCCTTGTCGTTGTCGTTGGATTTTTTATAAATATGTCGTCGTTGTCGTCATCGTTGGCGTTGTCGTTGGCGTAAAAATGCCTTTATAAAACATTTTTTCCAACGACAACGACGACGACAACGACAACGTTTATAAATGAGCCATAAGGAAATATTGTCTTGGAGCACTGCTCCATTTTTTCAATAGCGTTCGTTTATATATGGAAATTCAGTTTACTTGAACTTTCATTTCTTTAACTTTTCATGTATTATTTTTATTTTCTAAAATAGCTAAAAATCACATATAAAATAAAACCTATTTTTTTAAATTTAAAACGTGAACCTTCTTGCAAAGTCTACTCTTTCCTCTGAAATACTGTCCCGGCAGGGGTTCTTTTGCATTTTTCACCAAACTAAAATGGTGCTTGAAATTAAAAAGTGGGTTCAAGTTGGCGCCCCTTTCTCTCTATGTGATTTTATAGCGGATTTAAATGAATGTGCATTACAATGTATTGTTACAAAGTGTCTACTGCATTGTTTGCTTTTATGTGAACTTTAATTTACATTTTACAGATGAACTATGTTGTCAGTAGTTCAGACACACTGGAAAAGATTGCTGCAGCACATGACTGCACAGTCGGACAATTGGTCAAGCTCAACAAAATGCACTCTAGAATGGTATGGAAGTTTATAGCATTAGTTAGGTGCGGCTCTGAATTTTTCTGCCGAAAATTTGAAATTTGATGTCAAATCAAATCTGCTGAGAAAATTTGAATTTCGGCAACAGAATTCAAGATTCGCGGCAGCAAATTTAAAACTTTTGAGAGCCGAATTAAAGATTTTGGCAAAAATATTAACCATTAGTTAAGATTTAATTTTCTAAATTTTTTTATTTTTAAGGTATTTGCCGGTCAGAAAATTATGGTTCCAGTGCCTATAGAAGCTACAACGTCTAATGAAGAAAGCACTGTCAATAATAGTAAACAGCTCAATTATAATGTGCCAGCAGAAAGAACAATAAAGAACAATGCCAACAACTCTGTCCAACCTTTGCCAACTGTCCCACCTCGACAGGCCACTGCCAATTTGCCGGCAAAAGGTAGTTTATTTCGTTAATTAAAATTTCAAAAATCTATGTAAATATAAATAATTATTTCGCAAGTTGGTGTTTGACCACTCAATCACTTTTTGGACTGGTTGTCTCTGAGAATTTTGTTTCGTTTGTAAAAATATAGGACCCCTACAATTTTCCTTAATTTCTATCGAAATATTTTGTTTGACTGACGTCCAGACTACAATGAACGATCAAAGAAGAGTTTGCATTGAAGGGATTGTGGACCTATGTTTTCGAAAGATAAGTCAACTTTTTCTGTTACTTTAGCTTGTTGCACTTGAAAATCGGCTAAAACTGTATTCTTTTAGCTATAATTTATCTCGATTGCTGCCAATGTTCTTGCTCCAAATCATATTTATTTGGCAAATATTTCTGTTTTAATATTTTTTTAAATTTAGTGTTTCTATATTGCTGAAAAATACAAAATATAATATTATAATCAAGGCGAAAATTTAGGACAGGGCTATTTCGCCGTCCCGATATTCGCCGTTTACAAAATTCGCCTTCGCAAGATTCTTCGTTGACAAAATTCGCCGTCAGCTTAATTTGCTGTTGACTAAAATCGCCGTGTAACAAAATTTGCTTATTTTTACGAGCCAAAGCCAAGTCGGCAGGATTTGAACGTGACTCGTAGAAATAAGCAAAGAAAAAATTGCCAAGACGGCGATTTTTGTCATCGGCAAATTTAATCGACAGCGCATTTTGTCAATGGTGAATATCGTGACGACAGATTAGCTTCGTCCCAAAAATTTCCCTAAAGATTTATGCAGCATTATTTTAGTTTCTTTTCATCCACCTTCTTATTAACTTATTTATTATAGGCCTAATGTCAGGCGTTTTAGGCTCAGCCACAGATCAGCTCAGCTGTAATCTTCAAAACCTCCCACGGGCCGAGCCAAAAATTTTTTTTCAAGCTGGGCTGCCGAAAAAAGCCCGTGCACATTTCTTCCTGAGAAACAGTTTGAATACATCGCAAATACAGGGTGTCTTTAATGATTGTCAACATATTATTTGCTGCCAAAAAGCATTTACGTGATTTGCCCTTTGCACTAAGAATCATCACTCACACACTCACATCTATGAAAACCAAACTTTTGTATTTTTCTCTAGCTTGTAGTATTTTTCCTACACACATTTAATGATGGCAGGCTTGTATTGCCAATACTCTTTTGTACATGTTAGCCAGCTTTTCTTGCTCTCTTTTCCCAAAGCATAGTTAAAATGACGTAGCCTTTGCTTCTCCGTTCTTTTCCTTGCCCTGTGCAGACAGTTGAAGTGCCTGTAAATAATCAGTCAAGCAGTTTTTCTCCGCTTCTACAACTATTTGCTGACACAGTCGAGAGGGAAATCAATCGTGTTGACTCTGGTTGAACTCCATACATAAACTCTTGTCTAATTTGCATTTCCATTCGTTCCCATCCATTTTCCAGTGTTTATTATTGACTATAAAGGGGTTTATAGAAGTATTAGTAAAACCAACTGAAAACACATGATTCAATCCTATATAACATGGATGTTCGGTGGGACTGATGGTGAGTGATTTTTCGTAACACAAAAATGGCAGTCGTGGAAATTGGTATTGATTTTTCAATTTCGATTTTCAGATGGTGCACACAAAGGACCAGGTGGTGCATACCCAATCCAAGTGGCCAATAGCTCAATTTCAAAAGTGAAAAATCCTCTAAAACTAACTTGGAGCATTCCAATTCTGCATCCACTGGTGTTTCTGCTGTCAACCAATCTACTTTAGTAAAAACTCAAAGTGTGCCAGTGGGAGGTAGCTCAATTGACTCACAACGGTCTTCTGTAGATAATGCAAGAATGTCTGGCGAGATAGACTTGGAGGATCGTGATTGTCTCCAGAGGTTCTTAAAATCAAAGTAGGTATTTCTGATAGATTTTTACTACTCAGTAATATGCACTACCCAGGTTGCTATATAGTTGCTGTGTATAACTTGTAGAAACAAATATACCCGAAATGAAATCCACACAGCTCTCTTCTAATTTTCCTAATACGTACCATACTTATTCTAATCGATGGCATCCGCCTAATTCAAAATCATGCTTATTGAATTGTGTTTTTAACCCACTTTTTGGCAACAGATCTCAGGCAAATTACCCTTTAATTTGTAGCTCATCTCATTGGCTACAAATTGAGTGGTAACTTTGTCAATAGTAGTCTAGAAAAAATGAATAAAGATTTAACGCCAAGAACACGATTTTGATTATAGAAGCAAATAGAATAAGCACGGTGTGTTGTAATCTATAACTTTATGCCATTCAGTGCCGAGAATCTTAGTGTGTGTGTAAAGTTTCTTTCTGGGTTACTTACTAAATAGAGACACTTTTCTTTCATAATCAAACCCTAGGTCCTAATGCACATCTGCATTTGTCTAAAATTCCTTTACCAATATTTCAAAAAGATCTTTAATTCCGATCTTTATAGGTCAAACAAGTAACGGAGTCAGATGGCACAATAACAGGAACTTTGCTGGTCACTCCCAATTGCTTGATGTTTGATCCTGAAGTGTCACATCCGTTAGTCAAAGAGAATGGCTCTGATCTATACGGAATGGTCGCCAAGTGAGTCTTGACAATTAGCTTGAGCTTTTTAAATTGCTTTTTACAGCATGGAAGATATTATTAGCGTCACTGTCTACAAGCAATTCGGTGATTTGACTGGAGAAAGGCGCAACAAAAAAGAAGATATTTTTGATCCACATAATATCACTGGTCAAACACCCGGTATGTGATCTACACTCGATATATTATCTTAAATACTCTTTGCTTTAGAAAACACTGCCCGTAGGGAAGCTGTAAAAAGAAGTCTTGACAGTACACCCGTTCCTGTAGAATGCCCTCCTTCAGGTTATTCTTTTTATCCAGATCGATAAATTTCGAAAAACAACATTGAGCACATTAATACTTTTTGTCGCTGTAACCAAAAGTGTGCACTGTCTGGTCACTTTTACTGACTTATTAGAGTAATAAATTCTGGTGAATATGGTAGAATTTTTGCTGCACCTAGAGCTTAACTATCCTTTAGTTGAGTGCAGTCGAGTCGAAATTTCACCACACCCGGGCCCGTGAAATAATACTTTAAAATCGAGGGAGCCGATATTGGCCTCATATAACGTTAATTCTAAACTCGACTAAGTTGCTCCACTATAAAAACGCTTTCAGACATTAAATTCATCGGAGGTGCTGAATCAGACAACGAACCCACTTACTATGGCACTTCAGCTGGAGGGCTACTAGCTGATGATCTATATGAAAGAGCACAATCCATGCAGCAGCCGGATTCTCTTAGTTTAGCTGCTAATGCCAGTTCAGCCAGCCTAAGTGGATCAGAACAACAGTTGCCTTGTATTGAAGAAGAGGAGAAGAACACCCCTCTCGACCCGACAATGCCCACTTCAAGCTGACTTCAAACCAGAAGCAATGATGAAGCCAAGAGCTTCTTCTGATCTAACAATGGCTGCTAAGTCTTCTATAGGTTATTAACTTCTTTTTGCGGGTTATGCCTTGTTAATCGGTTTTATTTAGATGATATGCTAGGAAGGGAAGATTCTATTGAAAATTCTATCGAAAACAAAAACTTGAGGAATGCCCGTGTAAATTCCAAAAGCTCATTGCCTGACCGTCCTCGTGCTCATTCTGATCTGGAGCCATCTTCAAGTCTTGACTCTGCATCAGTCGAGCCAATGTCGGCGATAAGAAGAAGTCAGTCACCCTCTCACCATTTTCTCGGTACTCCCCAACATGGCCAGGAAATCGTTTGGGAAATTGAGCAGGACCCTAAGGTTTGGCGTGATTCGTATTGCTTTGACTAAAATTTGTTTTCAGTGCAAGAGCCAGTAGTTTGAAGGGTCAAGTAGCGTCTGGAGCTCAAACAGTTGCTACAGGAACTCAGAAAGTGGGTTTTGCACAAGTTTCACCGTGCTACCCTATTCATATACCATATTTCCTCTAATAAGCGCGCATGCGCGCTTATTTTTCAAACCCCTGAAAATCTGAAAAATTTTGGGTCAATCTCGAAAATTTCGGGTGCTCAACCAAAATCTAAAACGTGGAATCGGTAAAGCTCGTGGGAGTTAAGAAAATGCATTAAACAGCTTTGGAGAAAAATTTCGACGCTACTGTCATATACCCCCCGGGTATATTACAGCGCCATAGTTTCTCTGAGCTGAGATATGGGCCCTCAAAGTAGGGGGTGCGCGCTTATTAGAGCATGCGCGCTTGTTAGAGGAAATACGGTACGCCCTCGAAAGAGAGAGAGTCTTTTGCCCAGCTCCAGCAAGAAAAATGTGGTAAAATTACCCAAAAATGACCTTAAAATACCCTAAAACCAACTACCCCAAGGGGCGGGTGTCATTTTTTTTCGATAAAATTTAATTTTTTTATTCAGAAAGTATTCAGATACGCTTCTTTCATCGTGTTGAGCGGAAAAAATTAGCTCCGGAGGTGATTTTGGTTTAAAAATCCAACTATGGGGGAGCTACAGAAGTACCGTGATTTTCATTTATTATTTCCTTGATTTTTTCCTTACTGATTATTTCCTTACTGATTGTCACACAGGGTTGGGCTATAGACATTCAACTTCCTGCATCTGTTGTGGGCAATTCTTCAAACCGCGGTCGCAGTACTGCCTGCGAACACGCTTCCGTGACCTCTGATTTGAACATAAACATTATTTTCTTCCAGGTTGCTCATGGTGTGGTCACACACACTCGCTCAGCTGCTGACCACATTCAGACGGGTATACAAACAAGTGCCAAAGTGGTAATTTATATTTTTCTAATGGTATAAAAAAATCATTTAATTAATTTAAAAATTTTTCAGGTGGCTTCAGTGCCTGGTTCTCTGGTCAGTGTCACAGATTCCATTGTAAATGTGGGCAGTGGTCTGGTGGACAAAGGCCAGTCTGGAGTTATGGAAGCGTACGACTCTTTGCTCTCTTCATTGGGTGAGGTGAGTGGAAGAATCTGGACTGGAGCCATTTTCAGAATTTCTAATTAATATTTTCAAGGAGAGTCAAGAACGCTCGCCGATGGCAATGAAACGGGAGAAAAGTCTAGCCACCCTGGAGTCCCTCTGCCAAAGGACTCAACAAGCCAGGGAACAGTCTTCAGCCGCTAACAAAGACTCATTGTAAGTGAAGTTGGATGCGCACTAAACATTATTTATGAACTAATCTGCTTTTAGTTTCACAAATGTTCTGGGACAGGAGGAATTTTGTCAGTCACCCATGGAAACAACTCCGACCGATGGAAACAACGGCTCGATCATCGGAACCCTCCTTCTCCTCCATTTTACATGACTGTCAGAGTGGATCGTCGAAAAAAGAGAAAAAGAGGTGAGGCTTAAAACATATTAAGGTGGGACGCGACACGGGTTAATTTAGTGTTGAGGTATAGGATACAGTCAAACCTGTATACAACACCACCTAAGGGACCGACCGCGGACCGACATGGTGGTGTTATATATAGGTTGTGTTGTATCGAGGGTTCACTTGACTTAATTTTAATCAAAGCTGACCGAATCAGTCTATTTTTGAGTGGTGCTATATCGGGGTGGTGTTGTGTCCAGGTTCGGGTTCTGTGTCCAAGTTCTGTGGGTGGCCTCTGAGCGGGCAAGGCCAAAGCTGAGCCAATCTGCGTTCACATAATTGTGAAATATGACCGAGAGAAAAAGTTATGACCGTCCAAAAATTTTCGAAATTATTGGGACACCTTGTAATTAGATCTGGATTTGTCATATGCATTTTTTGCTATCCCCATTGGATGTGTAATAAAATGTCGTAGCGCACAAATTTTGTGGCCCAAGTATAGCTTGTCTAACGTGGCGGTCAATAACATTTTATCTTATAGAATGTATGACATTTTTTTAATTTTTTATTTCCACAGCCTGTAGCTCGGAATCGCTTGGATCGTTATTAAAATTGTTCTTTTTTTATTTTTCACTTCATCTTTTACAAACTAAAAAATCAGTCAGAAAATATTATGTTAGTCTCACTGAATGTTGCTAAAAGTTGGGAATATATTTCGGTTAATGCATTTTGTACAACAAGGCGAACAATAATTGTTTTTGAATTCTTAAAACAAGTCAACCGATCACATTATTGAGCGTTGATCCGTAAACTGTGGTGGATATTGTTTTTGTGGCACAGGTGCGCAAAAGAACAAAAATCTAGAATGCACTCACACTAAAAGTGGACTTTATTATAGTGTGGGACTTACAGACTCCTCATCAACAAAAATACCAATTGCAGACCCTAGTAGCGAACACTAGGCCCCCTCCCCAATGATTTTCACCTTTTTTTACTTTAGTAAAAAGTACCCAAATTTATGTCCCAGACCCCGGAAAATGTGCGCAAACTCTTTATTAGTCACAACTTCCGTACGCTGGCCTAACCCCAAGCTTAAGGGCTAAGCCTAAACTTGTTGTTTGCAAGGGTAGTTACAGCAATTTTAAAAGGTCGGATTGTTGGAGGGGGGGGGGTATTCGCTACTAGCGCCCAATTGCACTATATTTATTTTAAAACGACCTTGGTGTACAAAAAGAAATAAAAGGTTAGCTGAATCAAGTCTTGAATACCAATATGAATACTCAATTTGCTCTATAAACTCCACATAGGGAGTTATTTTTCAACCTCTAAAAAATCTTGATTTTCAAAAAGGATATATTGCAGCCCTGGAATACGGTATCTGTTTTGGGTTTTTACTTTTGGTTTCTACTTTCGCAGTTTCGTGATATATTTTGCAAAAATGTTGTAAAAACTGACACCTTGTTAGAACCTAGTATCGCAGGGCTACCAAATTTATGCCTTTCTGATCAGAAAAAAATAGAGCACTTTTCTCCTAAAGGTTGGCACTTTCCCGTTTAGCTTGAACAGAGTATCATTCTGGGCTTTTTTATGTGGCACTTATCCCGTTTACCTTCCCCTACCCTCCCCCAAGGGGGGGGCTGAAGCCACTTTGAGCTAAAGCCAAACATATTCGAAAAAAAGTAATTTTTAAATTGGAAACTGCTTAGAAATGTTTCTTGTATCGTATTAAGCATAAAAAAATAGCTTAGGATGGGTTTTTAGGTCACTTTTCAAAAATTTGGGAGGGATAATCGGGATAAGTAGCTTATGCGAGTTTGCCAAACTTTTTACAAAAATTGTTTTTTTTGGGACAACTTTGAGGTTAAAAACCCAACTTGCACCAGGCTCGACCAGCGCTACATAAACAGCCCAAACGTTGTCAAAACAAACAAAAACACTTTTTGAGCCCTAAAGCAATGACCAAGTTGCCAGCATAATTACCTCCAGCTGCCCACTACAAGTAGATTTGGCAGAGCAAGAGGCAATAAATAATGCTTGTTCCACCCTATTTAGTCAGCTTTTCAAGGTCAGAGAAAGAGGGGAATGCTTCAGAGCTCTCACCCAAGGATACAGAGGCAGGGGGAGACCCTCTCTCGCACAATCGATTCACTAGGTCCACACACATAATAGTGGAGTTAGTGTCTGCATGCTCTTTTCGCCACACCATAGCCTTTCTTTTTAATAGAAAATTTTGGCTGCCCTCTTTTTGTTGACTTATAAAAACCTCGAATTTAACACTTACAATCGAGTTACCTCTTTTTTCATTTTTACTCCTTTAATTTTTTCTCAAATTTATTTAAATTTTAAGAAGGTCATAAGTTTAATGCCTATTTGGCGTGAACAATTTTTTAGAAAATAGAACAGCGTGGAATTTTTTGACTAAAGCGTATAATTCAATCGCATTTTTTTAAAGGATACGTAAAAATGCCAACCTGATATGAAAAAGTTCCTTCTTTGTTTTGTTAAAAAGGCATAAATGAGGCCAATTTTCAAGTTGTAAACATCGCAGGTAGCCCTGCGATGTTAGTTTCTAAGTAAGTATCATTTGTTGCACCATCTTTGCCAAATGTAGCACAAAAAAGTAAAAAAATGAAGCGATTCCGAAAAATGATTTGGTTCATACTTTTACCTTTTTGTGATTTGTTTTCGCAAAGATGTTGCAACAACTGATACTTTGTTAGAAACTAACATAGCAGGACTACCTAATGAAATTAAAATTAAAAAAAAAAGTCAAATTTATGTCTTTTTGAACAAAACCAAAAAATTGACATTTTTTACCATTGGGTGAGCTCTTTTTTCGGCTAAAGAACCTTATATCGCCCCTCGCAAAACGCCCCAAAATCATGTTTTTTTGTGTGTTTTAACCACTGAAACATGCTTAAAACATTTTTTAAGATGGCGGAAAGCCATTTTCTGGAAAAAAAATTTTTAATCAAAAATCGACCAAAACCATGATAACCCTTGTAAGGGTAAGGGTCTTGTTGAGGGGTCTTGTTGGTCGAAAATCGACTTAACAACAATATTAGAATTCATCAAGCATTTCTTCTACGATTTGAAGTGCGATTTGAACATAGTTTTGAATACTGGGGCCTACCGCATAAATAAACTCTGGTATGCATGCTTTTTCATGCATCCAGAGTCTCTTTCGAGTGATTTGTGTCTAAGGTATGTGGGTGTGCGCATCTCGACCCCAAGCCTCCAAGCCCCTGCGCCCCTTCAGGGGGGGCTTGGCGCAGGGGGCTTGGAGGCATTAAACTTATGACTTGGAGGCATTAAACTTATGACCTTCTTAAAATTTAAATAAATTTGAATGCAATGCATTTAGAGACTCTTTTTGCCAAGTCCCATGTTGAAAAACATGGTAAAAAATTGAAATCATGGTTTTGGTCGATTTTTGATGAAAAAATTTTTTCCCAGGAAATGGCTTTCCGCCACCTAAAAACATGTTCTGAGCATGTTTCAGTGGTTAAAGCACACAAAAAACATGATTTTGGGGCGTTTTGCGAGGGGGCGATATAAGGTACTCCGGCCCTTTTTTCTCAAATGTTGCCGAAAATTTCGTTTTGTCCAGTTTTTTATAAAGCTAATCCAAGATAGCATTTTGCGTCATTTATGTGAGTTTGCCAATTTTTTTAACAAAAAATCGAACGCTACTCGTTGAATCCCCTCCAAAAGCTACTGTCATATAATCCCTCCCAATAATTTTTCAGGTACCCCTAAAACCATTTTTTCTTGAAAAATACTGAAATTAGTATGGGTTGTCTCTCAGCCTGAGGCCCGAAGCCTAAGCGTACTGGCTAAGCCTAAAAATTATTAGGGAGAGGGGGGGGGGAGGTTGGCTTTGTATTTCCGAGGAGCTGTTTCGGGGGGTGAAAATCGAGTAGCACCAAAAATCGTTTTCTCATGTGTTGAGGACGAAACTTTTTTTAACCTAATAATCTGCAATACTCAAAACTATATGTGTACTTTTTCAGTAATAGCAGTAAACAACGGCGGAAGCACTACATACAGTGATAGAAGCAGTATCTCCTCCTACACCGGCTTTGACGACGAGCAATGTGCGTTTGGCAATAAGCGCAAGCGAGAATTCTGGTTTGCAGTGCCACAGAAAAGAGTGGACGCCATCTATCATTTCTTGCTTCATTGGTCACCTGAAAAGTACGGTCAGGTGAGTGCAATTATCTAGTAATCATTCCAAAGTGATTCATTTGGGTTGCAAAAAAATTCTAAAGCAGTTTTTTTGCAACAAAACATAGCTAAAAATATTTTTGAAAACCTTTTTGTAAAATTTTTTTTGAATCTTATAAAATTTCAAAACATTGGCTGGTTGTCAAGGCCTTATTTTGTAGGTCGTAAACGATGTTAGCCAAATCTTTTTGAATAACGTAAATTTTCAGGAGCAGGCTAAGAGTGCAGAAGAGACCAACATTTTGCTGGACAACTCTACAATAACAACAGCCACGGCGACCTCTACAGCTCCCAGTAGTAGCATCGGTGCGAATAGCTTTGAGTCGGGTTCACACAACAGCAACATTAACTCAACTGCCAGCAAACACTCCAACAACAACCCTAAATCTTACAGCTCCAATAGGGGATTTGTGGTCTTAGATGCTGATACTGATGACTCCCTTACTGGTAGGCTAACAATTGCTTGAATTTGTGCACATTCTCCTATTTTAAAGTCTATTCAATCGGTTATGCACTTGAAAGTTCTCAAAGTTGATAAATAAAATTTACTATCCCTATTTCTAGCAGGGATCGAACCTGCAATAACTTTTTTAAATGTGAATAGTGTTTTTCTACGATTGCAAACCAGACTCTTCTCAGTTAATCAGATGAAGATCTCAGATCGCCAAAAATTAGATTTTTAGATTTCAGATTCCAAATTTTTATATCAATCCGACCACAGACCATTTCGATTACAAATTTCGTTTTGGCATTGTGTTCTTGATCTTATAGCATTAAAGTTTTCAAAAAATAAATCACATAAAGTTGCAAAAAAGTGATTTTTTATTTTTACGTACTGCTAGATTGGTTGTTTTAAGTCGTACACTGCTGACATGGTAATTTCAAAACATGATTATTAAAAAGCTCGTTTTTCAAATCTTGTATTTATTTGTCACTTTTTCAAACTTTTTAAAATAGTCTAAAATAAAAAATTTTACTACATTTTTTTGCAACAATACCCATTGTTACTATTTCAAGCACCTTTTTGAATTTTACCAAAATTAGGTAGCTATCCGTCTATCTATCAAGCTGTTGCTCATTAATAATGAACACACAACTCATTGTGCTGCTATTTCTACAATCTCTGCAAACATAACAAAAGGTTCCAGGTTTTAGTAGTGCATAAGTAGTTGCAGGTAGCAGTAAAACCCACGTTTCTAGTTCTTCTTGTAATTGTGCAGCCTTAAAAGGGTTTCACCATATCTCCAGCCATCAATAATATTTTTCTCTATGTGTCTCGCACAAAGGATCCCTTCTTTTTAATGACTGCTTTCTTTTTTTTATTCAGGGAATACAAAGATTTATATTTTTATTCTAGCAGCAGCACTAGCAACACTAAATACATGCTTTTGTTCGTCATCTTGATCCTGTTTTTGTTGCTGCTGGAAAGCTGACTTTCGGGCGATACTACTGGAGGGTGGATGGGTGGGGGTGGAAACGCTGCACTTTTGTTCTCTTCTCCTTCTTCCTAATACAACTACACATACTTTTTGGTTCTTTAAAAGTCTTTTCTGGACTATATTGATTAGATACCTGATTCGTCGGCTTATTTTGTCAAATTTGCTGACCGTATTTCCTCTATAAAGACCCCCTGCTCTAAAAATGCCCGCCCTGACTTTGGGAAGAGACTTTGGAGAATAGAGCAATAATTTTACATCGCTGTTTATTGTGTTTTCTAAATCACTACGAGCTCTACCATTTCAGTTTTTTCGATTTTAGATATTCACCCGAAAATTTCAAAATCGACCACAATTTCCGAAAAATGGATTTTTTCTTCTATGTCAGTCTTGTAGCAAGCAGTCAATAAGTCAAAAAACAAAGTACCCTAAAAATTGACTGACTTAAAATGCATGATTTTCAAAGATTGCTTAATAAAAGAAAAAAATTTATATTTTGCTCAAGACTAACATAAAAAGGAAAAAAATTCATTTTTAAACTTGGCCAGCTGTGACTCATTCTTAGAAAATTTGTTTTTTAATTTTCACAAATTTTTGAAGAGTAATGTAAAAAATGCTGTTATACTATACAGCACGTTGTTGATAGAAGTTGTCTACCATGCATGGTAAGCCTTGAGCAATACAATTTAGGATCATATGGTTATATAATGCAATTTGAGAAATTGTGAGATTTAAACTGCAAAAAATGCTCCCGAAGATTCGCGCTGTATTGCAAAATTTGCATCTCAAGATATGCAAACCAGTCTATGCGACCCAGAGATCTGAGCTGCGTGCTTTTGGACTGCAAGTTTTGCGCCACACGATTGGCACTGCAAGATATACGACGCAAAAATTTCACTGCAAGATTTACGACTGTTAGATTAGAGACTGTAAAATTTGAACTGCAAATTTTGCGAAGCCAGTTTTGCGCTTCATCTTTGATTTCCTTGATTTCGAAGGTTTGAAAAGTTATGTTTTGACAGTCTGGTCCCAAAAATGCGCGAACCCTGCAGTTCAAATCTCATTTTACAGTCGTAATTCTCGCGACCCAATTATTGTGGTGCTTATCTTGGTGTGCAAATCGTGTGGCGCAAAATACGCTGTTTGTAAATGATCTGTTGCAAATCTCATTGCTCAAGTCTTGCCACGCCATCTGCCCAAACATTTGCTTTTATAAATTTCGCATATTTTCTGAGAAAATAGCATCAATAAACCTTTCATTTTTTTGCCTTTTGATGCTAAAATTGGGCTAATTTGTGGGAAATTAACCCTTTTAGGTGTTTTCGTTTGTGTTTTGATTAGATCTAGTAGCTGTCAACTCTAATCTCATTTACTACTTTTGCTTCTAAAACGTATTAGTTCTATCGCTAAAAAAAGAGAAAATGGGGTGGAAAGGTTGATTAGGGTAGCACAACATTACGCAAAAAATCAGCAAAAAAAGTTAGCTGTTCAGATTCGGTTATCAAACACGCAATCATTTTGACAAATCACGCAAAAATGTTGAGTTGCAGATTAACCGAAAATATCTATCCCAAAATATAAATAATGTGAACAAATTCTCTTTTAAGTTTCATTCTTCTCGGCAATTTATTTTTGTGTTGTGGATCATGTTGAAATAGCTGTTTTTAGTCACATTTCTTTATTTCTTTCAAATTAAGGTTTTATTTGTTTATAGAAATCAGTGTTTTGCACTGCACGCCCTTGTTTTGATGGCTAAGTCCAGCGGCAATAAAAAAATGAGTAGTGGGTAGTGCTAAGGGTTAGGTATCAATCACTCCTCGCTTTCCATTTACTACCTGTTTTTTTTTCTCTTTTTGTATCTTTTATGGTGGGTTGTCGGGTGCATAGGTACACACTTTCGCCTACTCCTGCCAAACGTGACCTTAACCGTGTTCACTCGAGCTCTCACCTACAGACAAAAATCTAATGCTAAATTGACTGGTCATTATTTTTGCTGGACTTGAGTTTGCACAAAACGCTTTTGATTTCAATCGCAAATTAGTTTTGAGTTGTGACATGTAATTTTTTTGTTGATTTAAAATTTTGTCTAGAATAAAAAAGCAACAGGGGTTTCTGATTTTTTCAAAAAGAACATTTTAAAAAATATATTTTGACTATTTTTAGACTAAAGATCTTTTCAAGGATTATTTTTATTTTAAGGCGAAAAAACCAGATTGAGAATATATAAATGAAAAAGATTTGGGGTTCCAAAAAAGTACAAGCATTTTTAAAAAAGTACATCTGAGAGTCCTGGTTCATGACACATTCCCGTAAAAACAGAACAAAAGAGTATTGTACGCTTTTGTTGTCTTTTGCTCTTTGTTATATATGGCGTGTCATAAAGCTACATTTCAACAAAATTATATGACTAAGTGCCCACCTCCATCTTAATAATACTTTGGTTTCGAAATTGTGTGTAAGACTGGAATTGCTAATAGTATTTAACCGCAATTTTTCTGAGTATGCAAAAGAGATTTTTTCTTTTCATTCACACATTTAAAACAAAAGCATTTACTGACAATAGCCTTTTCTTGCTAATTCGAATCTTTGCAAGCTACCCGATTTTCTAAAATTTGTTTGGTGTGAAAATATTTCAATTTGATTCCACGTGAAATTCTGACTCTAAAAAATTGAAATCACCGTTTAAAAAGTAAATAAGGACCAAAGTAAATGTCAGTTTGCCGTCACAACTTTTTTTTCGCCGTCCGATCTGCCGCCAGTCTTTATTTTTTACACCGGCCGTCCACCGTCCCATCCCTACTTTTCACGACCGGCCGTCTACTCAGAAAAACAATTTAACGGCCGTCCTTCAAAAAAATTTCGCCGGCCGGCTGTCCACATTATTTTTGTCGGACGGCGGCCGTCCGATCGTCTCACTTTTCGGCGCCGTCCGGATGGAGATGGGCCCGGAGGACGGTGCGGTCACTATGCTAATAACTCCCCATCCCCCATTTTTTAGACTTGTATTTTAGAGTTAGGGCCATTTTTGATCTGCAATTTCAAGATTTTTTAAAGGTTGAAAAATTACTGTCTACGGGGAGTTAATAGAGTGAATACGGTAATTGCTGACATTATATCAAACCTTGAAATGTTTCAAATCTATTTCTCGATACTTTTTACTCCGAAAACTCAGAAAGTTCAGCTAATTCACTTAAAAAATGGGGTGAAAAAGGGTGTGCACCCAGCGATATTCAAACCTTTCACCTAGGCAATAAATGTCTCCCCCTTTGAATTCAAAAAATGCCTTAGGGCTAAATATTTTTAAGACTGTGTTAAGGCTAAAGTGTAAAATATATTTAGGTTAGATATTTGTTTTAAAATTCTGATTTAATTTCGAATTTTGTAAACTTCCAAATTTTGTAAAATGCAAAATGACAAAAAAATTGTTTTTATTCTATATCTATTGTCACACATTTTGTGATTGTTATATTTCTTAACTTCTCCAACCACTAGTCCAATTACGCAATTGAATGTGTTGCGTGTGTTTTGACCACCACCTTGTATATCGACGTCATTTTAGAGCACATACTTCTCCATATAAAATACCTAGTACCGATTTTAAGTCAATATTAATGCACCAATGGGTGCCAATAACAGTAGCACTTCTCTAGCCCCCACAGCATCTACTCAGAGCATCATCAGCCAAGGAGAACCAAGAGTTGCTGTTCTCCCAAATGTTCATCTGTTCATCTCACTCTCAACTCCAAACACAACAAATGGATCAGTTTTAATGGGGCTGATGAGCAAGGATTAATCTGCACTAGTCTCTCCACATCACCCAAATCTATGGCCCCCAAATCAGCCAGATCCAAATCAGTGAAGATGGTCTCATCCAACAAAGGGTTTCCAGTGCCTCCAGTATTTCCTAAAAACTGCTCTTTATACGACACTCACTTCCAAGGTGGTGTTTATGCCAATCTGGAGCAAGACAGAGCATTTACCCAAGCTGTTGCTATGGCCAAACACAGGTATGAGGGCAGTGAAGACAGTGGCAACTCATCTTTGACACATTCCATATCTAGTTGGAAGGGTATGCAGGATGAACATCATACAGAGGTCAATGAGAAAATTAGAAAAGTCAGCAGCAGTAGCTACAGCTCTAGAAAAAAGTGCAGTCTTCAGGAGAAAACCAAGAAGACGGGATCGTGGAAGAAGAAATTGTTGCGAACTTTTTCGGCGGGCAGTGTGAGAACAGACAAGAAAGCTACTGAACGAGGTTTCTTTTAAATTTTTCAAATCTATATACAGTCGAACCTTGATAAACGGGCATCCCGCTGGGTCCGACACTTTTTTAGCTCGATTTTCAAAGCTTTTATTTAAATCCTGTTCTGACAGTCCGGTACCAAGTACCGCAAGAATTCCGATTTCACAGATCGTTTTTCAGAATCCAAAAACTTTTGTCTCTGAAAGAGCAAAAACCTCGATAAACAGGCACCCATTTCAGAAATAGGGTGCCCGGTTTACCGAGGTTTTGCTCTTTCAGATAAAAAAGTTTTCGGATTCTGAAAAATGATCGGCGAAATCGGAATCCTTGCGGTATTTGGGACTGGACGGTCAAAACACAGTTTAAAGAAAGCTTTGAAAATCAAGCTAAAAAAGTGTCGGACCCAGCGGGGATGCCCGTTTATCAAGGTTCGAATGTGTATGAGAAAATTGGATCCCGTAATCGAAATAACTGCTCTTGGTTATTTTACAGTCGACTCTGGATATTTCTGAACTTATATAAATAAACTGAAACAGTTATCTGTCTTTCTCAGTAAAACCCTAGCTTTCTGAGTATAACTTTGTAGTTTAGAGCAGTTTAGTTATTATTCTTTGTGCAAGAATTTGTCCAGCGTTATTTAAACTCTTGGAAATGGCTTAAAAGCAGCTGAAGACTCGTTCTTATAAAAACTAACGTAAAGCCAACCTTTAAACTCGCAACAACAATAGAGACTTCATGCCACTTGTTAACCATTATTTTTTGACCCTCTTTGCCTTACTTATGCTCCACCTACAATTGTAATTTCGTTTATAGATCTAATCACGTTTGACTGCCGAAATCAATCATGCAACATTTAAGCCAAAGTCTTTAGCTGCTTGAATGTTCTCAAACTATTTATACTCTCGTATAGAAGTATCGACAATATATCCTTCATAAATCAGCTTCAACTATTCGTTTTTTAGAATTCCAAGAAGACTAATTTTTTCCTGTTTTTAAAAATTTTAAAGTAAAACATTTGAAATTAATTTTCATGCTAGAACTGTGGAAAAGGTATTTTTAAGGTGGGGTGCTGAGAGGTTTTTTATTAGAGGCCACTATATCTAACTTCTTTTTAGAAAAATAACTAACTAAATCATGTCTAGACTAGCTGTGAGATTTTGTACATACGCAATACCTTTACCTAGCCGTTTTTGTAAAAAAAATGTAATAAGTTCTATTCACAGTGGAATCGAAACACCTTTTCAAAAACATTTGCGTCACATTTTGTCCAATTATTTCCTAATTACTGAATCTGAATTTTTTCTCAGTTTTACAATTTGACTCGCTTCTTTTTTCCACAACTAAAAATAAAATAATATTATAAATAACTAAATGTTTACAGCTAAATGTTTACTTCCAAGTTTGTTGCTTTTCTATCCCACTCACAAAAGGCATTTTCACATCAAGGCAGCTTATACAAAAAAATGATACATGCATAAACAAAAATATTTACAAATATCAAACAAAGCACTAAACACCTTTAAAAAGTAGCTAGTCAATCTCCAAAATTAATTCTCCCAAAAAGTACTTTTGGGGATTGAATCTGCAAATGCCAAAGATCTTTGTCTCCAAACCCCCTCTACTAATCTTCTCATCACTTTTATTTGCGCGCACAAAAGGGCTTTTAAGCTAATATATCTTGGATTCCCAGAACCTAGTTCTAGGGATGAGCTGAATATTAACCATCTATTAGAGCCATATAAAACCATATATTAGCCAGCCATAAATGCCAGTCTTGTGCTTGTATCTTCCCTTCGGCTTCTGGGTCCTCCTTTGCTTGCAACATCACAACAAAAGACCAACCGACCACTTTTGCAATGCTTTTTAGTTTACATATTCTTCCTGTTTGTGTGCTATACGAATTTTCAGCTAAGGTGATGATTTTAGCTTGAGCATAGCACATGGGAAAGTGTTTTTTAAGTGGGATTTGTTGAGTTTTAAATGGACATTTGCGCAATTTCTCATGCTTTTTGCATTCATTAGTAAGTTAAATTTACTACGTGCTTTTGATGATTTTTTTTGGTGTCTTTAAACAGCCTTTACAACAATATTAGCAAGTTTAGGATCTGGGGTCTTTAGACTTAACATTTTTTACTTTTTGAATATTCCTAGGATTTTTGTAAAAATCTAAAAGCTAAAGATAGATCCACTTTAAAAAAAATTGATATTTTCCTTTGAACTTTAATGGCTCTAGTTTTTTTTAAATCTTTTAATTATCAGCTTAAATTATGATCTTTATCAAACAACTTTAACTACTTTTGAGTGTTTCAATAGTTTCACTAAACTTTTTTTTTCAAATCCCAGGTCTCTCATATTTTTTAAATTAACTTAATGGTTCAAATTTTATTTCCTGCTCTAATGTCTGAATTCCCGTCCTTTTAAAAAATTACGAAAAAAATCCGCATTCTTTCTGCCAGTTTTGACTAAACTTCAAATTTTTATTATACAGGTAGATTTAAACGGAGATAGATTCGACTAAGTTTATTCTATTGCTTACAATCCCTTTTTGCAAAAAATATTGAAAATTAAAAATTTTTTGATGAGGACAAAAAATTTCTTTTAAATTTGAAAAAGTTTTTGAAAAAAATTTTATTTTGTGTTGTGAAGAGGGCTGGGAAAAGTCTTTTGAGGAACTAAAGTTTTCCAAAGATCTGTCTTTATTTCTTGGCTTAGGACTATTTATTTTGAAGTGGGCGTTGGAGAGTGGTAGAGGGATATTTATTTCATCCTTCATACTGCTGGAGAAATGCCAAAGCAGGTGAGAGTATGCTTATACATAGCAGAGGACTGGTCAATGTCCTGCATTGGCCTGTGCCCGGTCAATGAGCACTGCTTGCCCTCTTTACATGCCACTCACTATACACATTGGCATTAATACTTTTGCAGTTTGGCTTTTTAGTTCCGCTAAAAATCTATTCTTCACATGAGGTTTAGTCTAATTTTAACACATTTGCTCTTTTTATTCTTCTTGAGATGTGAAAGTTGTAAATGTTTGTAATTTTTAAATTTAAAACATACATGAATCGATTTTAGCTCGGAAAGTTGGAAATTTTTCAGTTTGAAAATCTATCACCTCTCAAAAACAGATATCATATTCAGAATCAAATTTCCGGTCTGAAGAAATAAACATTAGAAACAACCGACAAGGTTAAAAACTGAGTTAAAAGTCATTTAGTCTGTGTATGACCGATTTTTCGAACAAAAAATGTGACGAAAAAATAGTTATTCATTCACAGAAAAACAATTTTTACGTGTTTACAAAAACACAAATGTCAAAAAAAGCTTTTTAAAAACTTCCCTGTTCCTCAAAAACAGTTTCTAAAAAGCTGATCACTCTTTATAAAAAATAAACGAACCTATTCATCAAAAAGACGATTTCTATTCAAAAAATGACTAGCTAGCCTTAGCTAATTTTTAGCTAATTTAGTAGTGTTGTTCCAAGAGAACTTATTAAAGCAGCTAACAGCAGCCAGAGGCAAAACTTCTATGCACTCAGACCCTTTAACATTAAAGGCATTCCCCGAAAACAGTATTTGGCAAATGGTTCTATAAACTCCTCTAACCAAACAACAACAGCACAAAAAGTCTTGGCCCAAGGCAATAAAGCCTAAAAGTGACGCTCAGCAAAAAAGTGTGGGAGAGTTTGCTTTTAAGCAGCTTATATTCAGCTTTTGCCTCAATCAAGACTAACCCAACGTTGAAAAAAAAACTAGTCATAAGCTTTAGATTTAAGATGGTTAGCTGGTCGATTCTCATATATAAATGTGAAAAAACTGAACTTCAGAAGTTCTTAATCAGAACAAGACCTGGGATTTTTTTAAATCGGCGGCCACAATAGAGTATGCGGTGTCTATCCAGAGTTCACTGATTTTGGCTTAAAATCACGGGCTAGAAGCTTCCCACTTCCTCTTTTTGGACACAAATGTCGATAATTAGAAATCTATCATAAATTTTGTTGACTTCACACTTTGCATTTCACACCTCCATTAAGGACAATTGTGCTCGTTGAAATATTTATAAGTACCATTGCAATCTCATGTCCTTGCATCCTAATTTTAGTCAATTTTTTGGTTAGTATTTGATTTGCTTCGCTTCAATTACTCTTGTTTCTGGTGGACCAGGAGGTGCCTGTGGTACCGGGAAGTTAGAGTTGGTTGCCTAGCTTGGTTTAACAACCACTTATGATGTTTTTGGATTAAAGTTTTGACGTTGTGAACTTTAAAGTGCTTATTATGCCTATTTAACCAACAACCAAATGGAGAAAACACCTTTCCGACACTATAGCCAATCTTTTCACATTTTTTCAAAAATTATCTCCAATGGGAATACAACTTTATTAATTTTTTACATAAAAATAGCTACTCACTGAGCTATTTCACATCTATAAAAAATCACCAACATGTAGTCTAGACATGCTTTAAAACTAGTTGGGAAATCTTCCGATTATTTTATCTTTGAATTTTCAAAAATTATCTATATTTATGGGCTCATAAAGTATCTAGATATACCTTTAAAGTGATCAAGAAAAAAAACTTAAAAGGGCATGCTTGCCTAAGGCAAAATTTATCCCCGCCAATTCAAATTTTTTTTTCGAATCATTGAACTTCTGCACGGATTTTCAACTTGGTTTCTAACAAAACTATAGGCCTTGTTTTGTTAGAAACCAAGCTGAAAAACCCGTACAGTAGTCCAATGATCGAAAAAAAATTTAATTGACGAGGACAAATTTAAACAGGTGAGCATGCCCTTTAAAGGTGAAAAACCAAACATTATTTTTTTGAAAATATTTGAATACTTATTGAGTTATCAACCTAATAAATGTGCATGTTCCTGAACCAAAAGTGCAACTCTCTTTATGTTGCTAAATACATTTTTATTTTAGTTCGGAAACATCTATATTAAGACCGAATTTTTGCTTTGACGGTTAATTTAATCACTATCAGACTTTCTTTTTGAGAATTTACTTATTATTCACAGAAGTTCAATTTATTTATTTGTTTATTAAAAAAACAGCTTTTTTCAAAATGTCATTACAATTCTTGTAAGAGTCTAATTCTGTGCTGAATTTCTAGCACTTTTACTAAACTTTACCCAATTTTTCCAAGTATTTTCTCATTTAATTAGAGCTTTGATGGACATGTTTTGGTTTGTAGCAATAGTGCAGCAGTAGGAAGGGTGGTCCAGCAGCCTTCCTATAAACTCCCCATTTGCTTATAAAGTCATGCTTTCAAAAAGGGCAAACAACTTCTTATACACACACACATGTTTATACCACCAAAGAGAGTTTGTTTGAGGGTTATGGAGTGTAATCAAGTCTTTTATTCAACAACTTAGCTTTGGAAGCCAGAAAATCTGGTGTTTATCCATCTTTTTGGTGTTATTCTAAACAACTGTAGTCATGGTGAGTATATAATTCGGCGGTGGAAAATTTATCCGCCAATCGATGTACAAGTGTGTTGAGGCTCTATGTATATAAGCTTTGCAAGCTCGAAATTCTGACATCAAATTCGTGTTTATCATGATATGGTCGATTTTCTTATAATCTCAGAATTGAGACAAATTTTGAACATTCAAATCTATAAATTTTTGGACTTTTTAGATCAAGTCTTTGTTGTCTATGGTTGAATTGGAAATTTGTCTCAAGTCTGAGATTAAATAGCATTTATATCAGCAAAATGACCACTCTAAACATGAATCTGGTGTCAGAACTTTAGGTTCGCAAACCTAATATACATAAAGGGTCTATATAGTATTCATTCAGCAAATTTGCCGCCGCCAAAAATCCTGCCGCGGTTTTTTCCTCCGTCATTCTTTCTACCGTCCAATTGGAACCCACCGTATTTACAATCAGCTTTAGCAGTACTTTTATGGCTTCTTTAAAGCTGCTTACAAATATACAGATATACTACACATCTATTTGGTTAATTGTTCTTATGGTGCTTTTCCTCCTGTTTATCGAAAAAAAACTACTTTTGTTATAATTAAAATATTAGCTATTCCTCTTTCCCACATGGCAGTCACCAAATTGCCACCAAAAAAGCAGCGATTAGCATAGAGGAAATCACGTAAAAAAGTTTATCTCACAAAAACTTCCTTATTTTTCTGTTTCCATTTCCTGTGACTTATTGGCAAAATGTATGTTGCCATCAACTGAAAAATATTTGCTTTGTGTTTTGTTGTACTGCCTCATGCTTGACTAATTAAACTCTGCCATTAATGAGCCTTGGCACAGTGAGGTGTGTGTGCGTCAAGCATTTCTTTTTTAGTCCGGTTATTGCCATACTTTTTTCTCCTATTATTATTATTTTTAATTGCAGTTTTCCGGATTTCAGTGAATTTGGTTGTTTGAAAAGGTGTTTGGTCGACAAAGTTCAAGTCTGTGGTGCTGTTGTACTTTAGCTATCTCTTTGAGTTTTTAGTCTACACTTTACAAAATGTAACGTCTAGTTGAAAATCGGATAGATTTAGACTGGACCCCTGCAGTAATTTTAGTAATAAAAGTATGTATTTGTATGTAAATTTTGCCCTAAAGCTCTCCAGTACCTAGAATTTTTTCAGGCATTTGACTCAAAATAAAATTAGGACAATTTTATAAGAAGAGAACTTACAAAACTCACAAATGGCCCGGGCTTCGAGCCCAGGCCAGCCCGTCTTACGCTTGCTGGGGAATCGAGACGACGTAACTGCTATAAATTAGGCCCCGTGTTTATAGAGGTATGAAAAGCATTAAAAATACTGAATTTCTCTAGCGTAAGACCATGATTTTCAATTCTTTTTCAACTGTGGACTCACACTATTCGTTGCAACAAGGCAACTTAAAAAAGATCTTTGTCGCAAAATGTGATTTCTGACTATGTCTGAAGTGCAAAAGTACTTTTTGAAGAATATCTGAGTAACTTTTCTTGATGAAACTAATTTTCCTATATTCTTAAAAATTTTGCTTGGGGCACACGCCTACATGAGTGTTTTAATAGGGTGTTGGAAGCGAAAAGTCTTGCCGGATGTTGTGTGATGTAGTTGAGTAGCAGCTAGTTAGACCACTACATTTTGCAAACTGCTCTTGTTTATTCCACAAATGTGGTCAATGCTCTTTTGAGCGTGGGAATAGGCACTGGTTTAGGGATGGGTATTTAAGCATGAAAGTTCATCATTTTTTTGCAGCTGAGACTTATATTTGAACTTGTATTTTTATGGCGATCAGGAATTTTTGACATTTTAATGTATGTTTCCATACGTAAATTATTGTTATCCAGGGTTATTATCCAATTACTAGTATCTAATCCTACCCATCAGCCATGTTCCCCTCGCTAAATCTGAGCGCATTCCACCCGACTGCAGGCCAACGCGCCTCCACTGGCTCTTCCACCAATGCTTCGTCGATGTGCAGTCTGACGTCGGGGGACGAGTCAATGTCGGGCACTAGTAGTCGCAGGAACACAAATACTGCTAACGGATGTGCCAAGAAACCAACGGAGAGTGGCTCTAGTAGGAGAACCTCTGCTTTTTTAACCCCTTTTTCATCCACCTCGTCGCTGTTGATGCAAGCAGCTGCAGCTGCTGATTTTAGTAGTGCCCAAGTCAGGCGTATATCCATGCCATTCCACAAAGTGGGCAATTCAGCAGCTGCAAGACGCTTGTCTCACATAGTGTCTAGTGTAGGAGATGCTGTCAACCAAGAGTTGATGCTATTTGGTTCGTCCTGCTACTGATACTCATAAAAAAGCAAAAAGTAAATGAAAAAACCAAAAAGTGTGAAAAATGTAAATTTATAAAATTTTGCCAAAAAAATATGCTGAGGTGTCTGATCTAAAGTTAGCAGTTAAAGGTTTTTAGTTTTAAAAAGTGCTAGCCGATTTAATAGATTTCAATAAAAAACAAAAATTTGACTTTTATTGGTTAAATTACCAAACCTACAATAATCCTTTTGATTTTCTGCAGGTGACAAGCCATCCAGCCAACCGCCATTCGGACCGGGCGCAGACCTTAACCGAGAATGGGAGATAGTGACTGTGCGCGAGCTGTGCCGTCGACTGTCTTTGGAAGACAGCTTCGAGCCTTCAGAAATGCCTTTGCCAGAAGGGTCTCAGACCTCTCAAGTCTTTGATGAGTTCATGATCCGACAGGTTGGTTGTTTCATTACTAAATCATACAAAGTCTAAACTTCTTCATTTTCAGATTGTTGACATCCTGCCTCCAAGAGCAGAAGGATATCCCTGGGTCAAGATCTATAGCTCCGAAAAGCACGGATTCTCACTCGCAACTCTTTACAGGTATCACATTTTTCACGGCCGCAAATAATAAGGCTAGACTACCCAGTTCCTGAGCTTAAATGCTTCAAATAGACTTATTGTCACTAGAGATAGAAGCGATGCGATGTATCGCATCGCAACATCGCATCGCACGCAGCAAATTTCGTCTAAAAACATCGCATCGCAACATCGCACGCAAAATTTTTTTACATCGCACATCGCATCGCAAATTTTTTAAAATATCGCAATTTGTTTTTCAAAAAATGTTTCAATTAGAGATAGAAGCGATGCGATGTATCGCATCGCAACATCGCATCGCAAGCAGCCATTTTTGGCAAAAAACATCGCATCGCAACATCGCACGCTAATTTTTAAAAACATCGCACATCGCATCGCAAATTTTTTATCGAAAAACATCGCATCGCAACATCGCAAAAAGGCAAATTTCTATCTCTAATTGTCACAAAATGCTCCTACAATGCACAGAAAAATAAATTAAAATAATGAAAAAAAAAGACTTTTGAAATAGCTCAAATTTTTAAGTTATGCATTCTAATAAAAAAATTTGTTCAGGAAAATGTCGGAGTGGACAGAAGAAATGTCCCCGTCTTACTGGTTGTCAGAGATGTCAATGGCCATGTGTTCGGTGCAGTAGCCAGCACAGCACTTCGACCTAACGAGCACTACTATGGCACTGGCGACTCATGCATCTTGTTCAGATTTACTGGTGAATTCCCGCACACAAGGTGAGTAACTAGCTAGAAGAAGAAAAGATAAAAATATTGAACCCGTTTTAAAATTGTGGTATCATTTTGCATACCAACAAAATATTAACGAAATTTAAAAAAAAACGGTCCATAGAGAAATTTTGTTTGAGTGAAAAGTTTGTGAATTCTATTTAAAAACTATTTTGACCGACTAATGGAATGCTAGCTCCGGTAAAGTCTATAATTATAGGGTCCTATCCAAAATTTTATTCTTGGCACTGTTTTTTCGACCCACATTTCATCACCTACTTTGTAGCTCATTTCACTTTCTTCATTTTGAGTGGTAATTTGCTTTGAAACAGTCTTCCAAAGTAGGAAAAAAACACAATGCCAAGAACATGATTTTGAATCTAGGGGTTAATGGATGGCTCTACCCCGTTAGCGCCCAAATTGTTTGCGCCAAAAATCGTTATAGCAAAAACGGCTACCAGACAATTTCCAATATTTTTGGAAATTGTCGCCCGACATTTTCCAATATTTTTTCGGTAAATTCGGGCGAAACGAGCGAATCGACCGAAAAAATATTGGAAAATGTCGTGCGACATTTTCCAACAATATTGGAAATCGTCTGGTAGCCAGCAAAAACCGTTACATTTTTAATTTATTAGCTTGCTACATATGCCTTTTCTAAGTAATTTCGTGAATATTCTCATTCACAAGTTAATACTCAAATTGATGCCAGAGAGACGGGCTACATTTTGAGCATGAGGTTGTAAATGACCATATCTGCAAAATTGACTAAAAACTGCAAAAGTTCTCAAAAAAGTCCAGAATTCCGGAAATTTTGAAGTTTTTAGTGAATTTTGCAGATGTGGTCATTTACAACCTTATAGTCAAAATGTAGCCCGTCTCTCTGGCATCAATTTAAATATTAACTTGTAAATGAGAATATTCACGAAATTACTTAGAAAAAGCATATGTAGCAAGCTAATTAATTAAAAATGTAACGGTTTCGGCTGTAACGATTTTTGGCGCAAACAATTTGGGCGCTAACGGGTAGAGCCTAAGGGATCATTAAAAGTTATGCCGGGGATTCCTGATGATTCAGTGTACACCCTGAGGACCGGAATAAGTGCATTCTGAATCAAATTCTACACTGAACTGAGAGTCATCTGTACTGCAATATGGGAAAAACGAAAATAATGCTGTTAAATTGCAGAGAACTTCGCAGCTATACCTGGACAGGCGACAACCAATTCTTCATCAACGCCACCAAAGACTTTTTGTCGATGGGCGCTGGCGGGGGTCACTACGGTCTGTGGCTGGATGCTGATCTAAACCATGGTCGCTCTCAGAAATGTGCCACATTTGACAATGAGCCTCTAGCTGGAGGAACCGACGAAGATTTTGTGGTGCAATTCGTTGAGGCTTATGGCTTCAGCATGTCTTGAGGCACAAATTTGCTGTTTTCAACGATGTTTTGGTGATAAATAAGTTTGGCTTTATAAGCTAAATTCTTGTGTACATTTTATAATAATTAATTCAAAAAGCTGTAATTATATTTTTAAAAAAAGCTTAAAAAAAATTGCACTCTCTATTTTGTTGCTTCAATTAGTGTTAGCCGTGGTATTTATTTATCAAGTTTCTTAGATGAATTATTATTTTCCTCCCAAAGATATAATTTTTTTGTCTCGTTTTTTTTTTCATGTAAAATGTTCACCAAGAGTTTCTATTTTGCATGTTTTGACCCATTTTTGTAAATTTTCTTCATTGTATTTTGAATAAAAAAATTGAGCATAATATTATTAACTTTTTAAAATCAAGAGATACACAACAATACTAAACGCAACTGACTTGACTTAAATAACAAAAAGATTTAGTGGTAAAAAAATAATACTAGTAGTTAGGTGGATCAAGGATCAGGAAGATTAATATTAACAACTTTTTGTATAAGTTAGTTGGTTAGATATTTATTTTCTTTTCTATTTGGAGAAAAAAGTGTTTTCCTCTGAGAAAAAATATTGTCCAAAATAATGTGCCACAAATTATTGGAACAAAAGTGGTGTCCCGTGCGCATTCAAACGTGTGAAATTCTCGTTGTCGGCAACGGCTAAAGTCCTTTAATAAATTGTGGCATTTTAAATAAACTAGCCATTCCGGATACCGATAATAAGATAAGCAATTTGGATGCTACTCGGTTTTACAACCCCCGCCCCCCATAATTTTTAGGTTTAGCAATTAGGTTTAGCCCTTAGGCTTAGGGGCCTAGGCATTAGGCTCAGGGACAACACGTAATAATTTCACCATTTTTCCAAAAAAAAAATGGTTTTTGGGGTACACTTCAACATCTTTAAACCGGCACTCCTTTAAACCGGCACCCTCGATAAACCGGCAGGCTTAGGCTTAGGGGCCTAGGGCAGCCTGAGACCGATTTGGTTGGCCAGCAATAAAATAAGCCTAACCGACACTTCCTTAACACCTACAGGACCGACTGTCACAAATGTATATTCTGGTGGAGAATTTCATGCTCTACAAGATGGTGCGAATCGAAAATTCAAAAACGTGAATTAAACGGCAGAATGGTACTATTTTTGAATTGGCGCCGAAAAATTCGCTACTTTTTTTTTTAAAGTACTTGTAACATTTTTTTACAAATTATGTTGCTTTCATGTTCGAACTGAATTTGTACGATTTTTGATGTTCTTTGTTCTCATGCTAGCTTTTCGTATTTCGTGGTTTTAAAAAAATTTCTTCAATTAAATTCAAAACTTTGCTCTTTTAAAAAACAATGTTTTCATTAAATTGCTCAAAACTTTCTGCAAGCACTTTGTTTGCGGGTCATTTTGGTGTTTTAAAAAGCTGACATTCTGCTGCACATTATCCACCAGATATCCACCAGACCAGAAGGCAGCCATTTCAGGTTTTGGAATCTAGGTAGTTGAAATCGGGATTTTCGTCTCATCAAACCTAATTTACCACACGATTTTACATTTACTTTAAAACAGTCTTCTAAAGTAGGAAAAACACAATGCCAAAATATTATTTTGAAAAAAAATTCGTCAATTAAATTCAAAACTTAAAAACTCTGGCAATTTGGTGGAGAACCAGCGATTTGCCGCTGGAATGCCAATGGCAGTCTACTGGAACGGAAAAACCGAAAGCGAAACTAATAAAATCGAAACCAAATACAGTCATTTAAGTGTATAACTCATTCATGTTAATTGTAGAAAATTTTGAGCAGCAGGCAAATTTTGTCCCGGGGAAATTATGGCCGTGCAAATTATGGCACGGGCAAATGTTGGCCGCGGTAAAATTTCGGCCCGGGCAAATATGTGAAATATGTTTAAAACGTGATCAAAATTGGGTGTTAAAAATCATGTCGATAAGATACTTTTTGCGAGCCTTCATTGCGCTAAATGAGCACTTACTTCAAAATATACACTCATGCGGAAAGAGTCGCAGTTACACTTTGTACTGCAGTAAAAATTGCTTATTTTCCCGTAATTTTTAAAAACCCTTTTCAAGATTTTACAACTTCTTAAAAGACAATTTCTGAGAGAATGATCTGAAAGAAGAACCGACTTACCACGATTTTTTTTTCAAAATTTTTCTGTGGTGTCCATCATGCTCTGCTACTCGT
Source organism: Ditylenchus dipsaci (assembly GCA_004194705.1). Classification (NCBI taxonomy): domain Eukaryota; kingdom Metazoa; phylum Nematoda; class Chromadorea; order Rhabditida; family Anguinidae; genus Ditylenchus; species Ditylenchus dipsaci. The sequence goes on along the minus strand of SADC01001100.1, from coordinate 82,459 downwards.
CCTGAACAACTCTCAAAAAGACAGTCCATGTGAAATATGCATGTGGACTGAAATATATACATTTTGAAAAATGTACTCAAATTTCGTTCTCAATTTTTACTATTCTGCTATAAATGTTGATTTTCACTCGTTTTCACAGAGTCTTCTGTAAACGTTTGGTGTCATTAGAACCGGCTTGATCTGTGCTTTCTTTTGAGGTACTGAACTGCTAATTTTTCTCATAAAAAAATCCAGAACCACCCGCTTTTTTCTGAAAAAAGGGTGTTTTCCTAAATGCAAATTTTTGTTATAGGCGTCTGAAATCACTATCTCACACGAAATTTCACACGTAAATTCCCCATAACTTTTTTCTGCTGAGAAAATCTTGAATTTTAACACCGGATTCGTGTTCAGCGTGGTCGATTTGCATGTGAAACTACTTTAACATCAAGAAATCGCCTTCGAATTTCAAAATCCGCTCGGGACAAAAATTTATTTAAAAGAATTTCAATAACTTAATAAAACACTTTTAAATATTTTTTGTCCCGAGCGGATTTTGAAATTCAAAGGCGATTTCTTGATATTTAAGTAGTTTCACATGCAAATCGACCACGCTGAACACGAGTCCGGTGTTAAATCTAAAAGTTTTCCTAGCAAAAAAAAGTTATGGGGAATTTACGTGTGAAGTTTCGTGTGAGATAGTGATTTCAAACGCCTATAACTTTTTCCCCCCACCCTCGTTCCAAAATTTTTTTCGGCCAACTTGTTCAGTTTAAAATGCTAAATCAGAATCTTTAATAAAAATCAGGTCGGAATATATGGAAAAATCTAGAAATCGTTATTTTTCACGAAAATTTGCATTTTGCAAAACACACTACTTTCAAAAAAGCGAGTGGTTCCAATTTTCTTTATAAGAATTATTAGCAGTTCAATACCTCAAAAGAAAGCGCAGTTTAAGCCAGTTCTAATGACACCAATTTTTTTTCAGAAAACTGCGTTAGAATGAGTAAAAATCAACATTTATAGCAGAATGGTAAAAATTAAGAACAAAATTCGAGTGCACTTTTTAAAATGTATATATTTCGGTCGATATGCATATTTCACATGGACTGTCTTTTTTAAAGTTGTTTAGGAAGAGTAGCAGAACATGATGGACATCACAGAAAAATTTTGAAAAAAAAATCGTGGTAAATATTCTTTTGTGACTTTATCATTTTCTCAGAAAGTCTTTTTTAAATGTTCGCGAATAGAATTTGCGACCAAGGTTATTTAACCTAGAAGGGGTAAGTGGATAACCCTCAAGAGCCCAAAAAGATGGAATTTGGACATAGTTCTGTTGACTGGGGTTTACCGCATTAAGAAACTCTGGTGAAAAGTAAGTTTTAAATATATGACACAGTTATAAACATCATTCTTACCGAAAAAAACATATTCAAGCTAGCGTGAGGCAAATTTAAGCCTAAAGAAGGCACTTTTCATCCAGAAGAAGGCACATTTAATACTTGTCCATAATGTAACCACTGATAGTCTACTTGGGTTCGCAAGAGCCTAAGGATTATTTTGATACCAAACTCTGTTCGATACCAAACAGTTATTAGTCACAACTTTCGTACGCTAGCTTAAAAAATTTTTCGGCCAAGCCTAAGAGCTAAGCCTAAACTTGTTGTTTTAAAGGGTAGTTTCAGCAATTTTTGAAAGGTCCGATTCTTGGTATGGATATTCGCTAGTAGCGCCGAAAAAGTATTTCTGCGGCAAAAAAGTAAGTCTGCGGCAAAAAAGTATCTTTACGGCAAAAAAAAGGTTTGCCCGAAAAAATGGGCCACTTTTATGGGCTCTAAGTAAATTCGTCAACGGTAAATTCGTCAACTGGTAAATTCGTGAACTGGTAAATTCGTCAACCGGTATATTCGTCAACGGAATTTCACTTAACAAGGTTTACGCGTACAAACTCTATATATTTTTAATTATTTGATGTTTTAAGCCAGCTTACGTTAGGCGGCGATGAATTGATCTCCGGTTAACTGATCGCCAGTTAATCGATCCTCGGATAACTTACAGGTTTGAATCCCCATGGTGGCAAATATTTTTTCTGGACTAGTCATAGAATAGCAAAAAAGTTCTTAAAGGACTAGTATGCCTCAGAGTGGGCAGAAAAACGATCTGCTACCTGACCTAAACGGGTATCCACCTCTAGAATCCAAAATTTTTGATTTAGCCTAAGGTAATTCGTAATTAAAATTTTTTTAGGGGTTTTAAGATTAAACGGCATGCAGATGAAATATTTTTGACAGAGAAATTGATGAATTTACTTTTGAGTACTGGCCAAGAATAGCACACTCCACATTGCAAATGATATAAAAAAGTGAAAACATCGATGGTTTTCTAATGTAAATAAGAGTCAATATTGCTCAAGTTGTAGTAGCAGGTATAACTATCTAGGTGCTGGTACCTAGGTTATGCAACCTAGCTAGTAATCCACCTTACGTCTGATCCCCCTCCTCACATGGTCTGGTCTATCCACCGTCACTGTCACCACTACCACTACAAGATACTTTTACTTAAGCACCACTACCTAGGCACTTCTGCCTGAGTAACGATACCTAGGCCATGCCTCGATACTATCCCCTAAGTACCACTACCTAGGTACAACAACCTGAGTACCATTTACTTAGTAGTACTATCTTCGCATCACCTGTATATCATACAGGGCATAAAACTTTTGAAAACTCGGGTACCAGCAAGTCAAATAGCATTTTCAGCATTATCAAACAGTGTTCAGGACGTGATTCTAGATAGGGTACAATGATTTTTGATAGTCAAGTCAAAATCCGTTGACGAATTTACCGGTTGACGAATTTACCAGTTGACGAACTTACCATTTGACGAATTCACCGTTGACGAATTTACCGCTGACGAATTTACCGTCGCCCACTTTTATGGCATGATGATAAAAAAAGTACAGGGTGTTCCGAAATTACGCGCACATTTTTAATTTGTCTTTAAACTGTTCAAATCCGCTAGGCTCATCAATTTTGATATCATTTCGAGATCCAGGATTCACCTGAAAAGCCGCTGATGCTTTGCTTGGAAGGGTACTGACGTTTTCGTTTAATGAGTTGCAGAATTTTGTCACATGGAAAGGATACATCAAGGATGACTTTTCATTAGATAAGCTGTTTTTTGCGTTCGCCGTCTCTTGCTTTTCTCTTGTTTCTCTCTTTTAGGTATCTTCAAGCGACGGTGTCTATTTCTGGGTGTGACATGTGTTCTTCATTTTCAAAACCCAAAAATTCTGGAGATTTCCACGGGTCAGGATCGCGAAAATGGAAATCGACCCGGCAAGGCGCTACGTACACGATTTTTTTTTCGATGTGCGCGTAATTTCGGGACACCCTGTAGACGATTAATCGTTACAATCGATTGTATTTTTTCGTTGTCTTACACTACGTGTCCAATGTTGCGGCAAAAGGATTAGGATAAAATCTCATTGACGCGAATTACAATCGGCGCGAGTTGGGACTGACGCGAGTTGGGGGGCGCGAGTTGGGATAAGTGCGAGTTGGGTTTTCACACTTGCTGAGCACGAATCCGTGAAGAAAACGGGTGAAACGGAATTTTGCAGAAAAAAACTCGTAATTTTGCAGCAGATTCTTGTAATTCTCGTTCTGATTCTGCTTTTTTCGTTAGATTTTTTAATAGTTTTTTAAAAGTAATAACATCGTCGTCTAGCCCCACGATTCGACTGACATTCGACTCGCTACAAATTGGGGCAATACTTTTTTTGTAACAGATTCACTTTATTTGTACCAGATTCACTTTTTTCTGTCACAGATTTCCTCATTTCTGTCACAGATTTGGTTCTCGACACGAAATCAACCATTTTTAAAATTTTTTGTGTGAAATTCAGGGGTGGGCAAAGATCAGGTGGCTGGAGACCCACTCCGGAATGGCCAAAAGGCCAAAATTATCGGTTTTCCGGGGTATGCTAAAGGGGGGGGTAAACTTTTTGAGAAAAATCGATTGAGCGGATCAGATTTCGGGTCCAATGGGCTTAATCGCCCCCAACTCCATCCTGAACCACTCAGAACCACCATAAACCTGGGATTCTGAGCGATTAAGCCCATCGGATTCGAAATCTGATCCGCTCAATCGATTTTTCTCAAAAAGTTTACCCCCCTTTAGTATACCCCGGAAAACCAATAATTTTGGCTTTTGGCCATTCCGGAGTGGGTCTCCAGCCACCTGATCTTTGCCCACCCCTGAATTTCACACAAAAAATTTTAAAAATTGTTTATTTCGTGTCGAGAACCAAATCTGGTACAAAAAAAAGTGAATCTGTGACAAGTCAAATCTGTGACAGAAAAAAGTCAATCTGGTATAAAAACAGTAAATCTGGTACAAAAAAAGTGAATCTATGACAAATCAAATCTGTGACAGAAAAAAGTAAATGGCTGTGATCATAGTCGAGTTGACCCCTCAACTTTTTAGGGGTCAACTTCTGTTAAAATTACTAAAATATCAATTTTTTGAAATAAAAGTGCCAAATATGATATTTTTGACCCCCCATCAACTTTTTGGTGTCTACAAGATGGCTTTTACACAAACTTGAAATCTTTTTTCTGCAAAATTTTGAAAAATGTTGACCTCAAGTTGACCCCTGCTGACCCCTCAACTTTTTTACTCACCGATTTTTCTGCATCGAATTTTAACAAATCACTCGTAAAAACTGCTTATATTTTCGTGTAGAGCTCAAAAAGTTGCCCTAGGGTCATGATTCATGACTCATGAATATCAAAATAAAAAAATATAAAGATAAATATTGACATTTTTGAATTTAAGAAAAAGTTGACCCTAAAAGTTGACCCCGACTATGATTACGGCCAATCTGGTACAAAAAAAGTGAATCTGTGACAAAAAAAGTTTTGCCCTACAAATTGTGACTCGCTACAGTTTTTCCAAATTGGCGCCTTTTGGTGCTCAGTTTGGAACAGACGTTTGAGTTTGTCCTAACGTGCGCTGGTTACCCTTGCCTAAGCCTAAGTTAAAAAAAAGTTAAAAGAACATGCGAAAAACAGTCGAAAAAATGGAATTAAAAAATTCAAAACTGTAGCGAGTCGCAATTTTACCCACGATTCTAGTTTCTAAGAAGGTATAGATCAGATCACAAATTTTCTACGGATCTTGCACTGAACTATACTTTCTTAGGAACTAGAATCGCAGGGCTACTTGATAGTATCAAGTTGATACTATCATGTACACTATAGTGTTATCACCATAAAAAATATTGAAAATTATGAGAAAAAGGCAAAAAAAATTGCTGCAAAATCACGAGAATTCACTGCAAAATTCCGTTATGCCCGAAGAAAACCTAAAAATTGTACAACCAGCAGACACAACAACGAATACAGCAACAAAAATAAGCACATCCTAATTTAGAAATTATCCTAATTAGAATTTTTTGATTAAAGGATCCTAATTAAAGCGATTTGTATTTTAAGGATCCTAATTGGGGTATTTCAGGATGTGGATCCTAGTAGGATATCTTAGGGGCTAACAGGATACAAAACATCCTATCTTATCTCGATTAGGATCAAATTCTCATCCCTGGTGCTAACTGATCCTATTTAAAGATAAAAATCCCTATGAGTTCCAAGAATCTTGAAGCCATGGTTGATGAAGCACGCTTAGCATTCGCCGACAAGAAGTATATGCTAGCACTGAATTTGTTCAAAAAATGCCTCCAGCTAAAGTTTTTGAATGGGTGCGCTAGTCTTCGCTTGGCTATAGGCTATACACTGGTGAAACTTGGACATCGGGCTAAGGCGAGGTATATTATATTTTTTGTTTGACCTCTCTTGTAAAATACATTTAGAATTGCGTTCGAAAGAGCACTTCAACTGGAACCTGATAACGTACCAGCACTAGTGGCTTTAGGTGTAATGGACATCAACACAAACACAATCGAGAAAGGGGTTCAGCGTCTGATGACTGCTTATGAAATCGATACGGACAATCCGGCGCTCTTAAATCAGCTCGCCAATCACTTCTTTTATAAAAATGTGTGTTTTCTTTCTCGAATAATTCGTATATACCAATCTTTGTAGCAACCGGAAATCGCAGAACTGTTGGCTTGGTATGGAGCTACGAAGTCTCGTTGGGCCCTTTATACATCTATGCCTTCCAGGTATGCCCTTCATTTGACTGAAAATCAACAGATGAAATCCGAAAGCTGCTATCACTTGGGTAGATGTTTTCAGAAGAAGGAGGAGTATGAACAGGCATTTAAGGTTACTTCTTGCGCTCGAATTCTGTGATATAACTATTTTTATTTTCAGTTTTACTACCAGGCTACTCGATTCGACCATCCAACCTTTGTGTTGCCGCATTTTGGTCTGGGGCAGATGTTCATTCAGAGAAATGATTACGAAAGCGTCAGTTATCACCTTTCTGAAAAGTTTGCTAACAAATATTAGTAATTTTTTCAGGCTATTAGCGAGTTCAAAGAGGTTCTCAGATTGGCTCCAGACAATCTTGACGCAGAAGACGCTCTTAGTTCTCTATGCAAATTGGTGGCTAAAAAGAAAGCAGATAAAGAAGAATTTACAGTCTGAAAATCAACCATATGAAATTTTGCAAAATTTATTGTTACACCTTTATTTGCGGACTATTGGATAAATATAAAAATTAGGTTATTTGTTCCCTGTTTATGTTAGCTGTTCAAATTGGAGCTTGTGCATTAAGGCTGCCAAACTTTATGCTGCTTAAACACGCACGTGGGAGAATGTGTAAGGAGCTACACATTTGGGAGCATGTCGCATATTAATTGCCGGAAGTTCTTTGTGTTGCCCCTCTATTGAAAATTATCTGAACACAAATCCTTAGGATGATTGTAATAATTTGGAAAAATTTTGCTACATGGATTTTTGGCTTCCTTCAACGACAATATACGCCGATCTGAACTCAAGTAATTTGACTATGGAATTTAATAAAGTCGACAACCAGAGACTAAGTGTTGTTTTTGACAGCCATGAGTATTATTTTCGCGTATTTGGTTGGATGCTTTTGTGTGGCTGGCTCTCTACAATAATTTACATTACAAGGGATTTCTGGTTTCCTGACTCATTTATTCTTCCAAAGGCAACTGAAAAAGCAAAGATAGTGCCTTTGCAAATACCACTAATTTATATTGATGAAGACGTTGTAGACGCTATCTGATAAAAAATGGAAAATTCTAAACTATTTGATGTATGTAACGACAAGTAAATTTCGTTTTGAGGATGGAATTTTTAAAAGATCTCACATTTCAAAGAGGACAACTCCGTGTTTGTAAGACTTTTATAAAAGTTTCTGTCTATGTCGGCTGCACAAACTGGATATTGTAGATTATCGGTGCACAATTTTAGCAAATATATGCAAACAATCTGGATAAAAGTTTTTGAAGTTTTTGTCCTTAGTTTGTCAGTTAACTACTCATTTTAATTTCAAGACTTTGTCAATGACGAAATTTAATGACAACAAAACAAGAAGGCTGTTGTAAATACAGTACTTTTGTTACATCGTGGTTATGTTTTTAATAGCTACCGTATAACCTCAACCATTTCCCCATGGGGAATTTATTTTCAACTCCTGCAAAATTCTGAAATTGTAAATCAAAATTGGTCTTAACTCTGAAATCCTATTCAAAAAATGCGGGGTCGGCGATTATTAGAGGGTGGAGGATTGATAGAGATTATACGGTAAATGGTTACGGAAATCTCAGATTTCGCCACAGATTTTCTAAATCGTCGGAAATGTTCTTCGAGCTTATTGGATGTATGTCAAATCGAATATTACGTTGAATAGATCAATTTAGCGTCGAATAATTAATTTATTGACGCTACTGTCATATACCATATACCTTTTTTCAATCGTTGCACTCCAATTTTTCACTCGTTCTGCGTCAAATCTGATATAGACAACCTTATACTGCTTTTAAAAAATAGACAGAAAACTAAAAAAAAACTAGATGAGAACGTATATGAAAATTTATCGAGAAAAAAAGAACTGCTAGTTCGCGGCTGTATTGTTTTTCGGCATTATTTTTTTCAAAAAGCGCCAGTTTCAAAAATATCCGTTTTCGTCATTTCCCGTTTTCGTCATTAGCCGTTTTCGGCATTTGTCGTTTTCAGGAGCTTTTTTCAAAATATTCCGTTTTCGACAAGATGAGTTTGGGAATTTGAGTTTTTTGAATAAATGAGTTTAAAAATTTGAGCTTTTTGAGAAAGTGAGTTCGGAAAATTTCTTTTTTCATGTCCATCTTTTTTTGAACATTTTTTCTTGGAAAACCTTGTTATTAGTCAAATTTATCCTCGTTCTTCTTCATGTATATGTACATAGAAATCGTCGAAGACTACAATTTTTCCACCTATCCTCTCTTCAGGTCTACATAACCACCGTACTGGTGCTTAAAACCAACCCTACTATTATACCCGCCCACCATGCAGGCCTACCTACCCTTTTGGAATAGATTTACTGGCATCTATTTACCCATGAGTACCCACCTGGGTAGTTGGTGTTACAGTTGGTGAATTCTTGTTGGTCCTATCGAATCGTGTGATTTTGATGTTAAGTGTGATAGCTAGATTTGTTTTAAATTTTTTGAAGATTTTTCGAGCTATCCAGTCGGATATTCACCTGATCCTAGGCTACCTATCGCGGCTTCCGGGATTTAGGTAGGTGAAATCGCAATTTCGGTCTTAACAAACCCAATTACTGATGTCATTTAAGGTTGAACATTGCGGTATGTTTTAAATTATATCTAGGGTTGGTTGATTGGTAATTACCCGGGTAATTACCGGGTAATTACCCGGAAAAATACTTTTCCGGCCTTATTTCTCGGTAATTACTTGGGTAATTACCCGGGTAATTACCCGGAAAGTATTTCTCCGGAGAATTACCCAACCCTAATTATATCCAAAAAAATTTGCGGGAATTTAAATTTTCAGTCTGAACAAACTAAACCAAGTGGTCGTCCACTTGGAGCAAAATTTTTTTTTACGTTTTATATGTTCCAAAACTTGTTTTTGGACTAATTCGAGCATGCTGAAGATGGTTTGACAGTGGTAAAATGCCGTTTTCTCAAGTATTTTTGAGTTTTAGGCAATAATTGATTTCACCAAAATCAATTATTGCCCGATACTCTAAAAATACCCGTAAAAACGGTATTTCACCACTGTCAAACCATCTTCAGCATGCTCGAATTAGTCCAGAAAACAAGTTTTAAAACATGTAAAACGTAAAAAAAAATTTTGCTCCAAGTGGATGACCACTTGGTTTAGTTGGTTCAAACTTAAATTAAAATTCCCGCAAAATTTTTTAAAATGTGTAAATTTGAAAAGTGTGGATTAATTCGGCGTGGAAAAAATTCAGTGTGGACCAATTGCTGTGGGGATCAATTCGGTGTGGATCGATTCGGTTTATTTATTTATCAGTTTATTTATCAGACCAGCCAAGTGGATATTTACCTACCCCAGGGTATCCATCCAGGGGTTTCTGATTCGGGTTGACGAAAATATTAATTTTGGTTCAAATTAGCCTGATTCCCCACACGATTTAACGTCAGAATAAGTGGTTTGTTTTTGATGTTGAGCAAATTTTTATTTTTCAGGCCAGCCAGGTGGATATCTACTGCACAGGCTGTACCTACCTCAGGTTTTGGGATTTGGGTAGGTGAAAATGAAGTTTTGGTCCTGCCAAACAAGATTTGCCACGCAATTTTGAGTATGAGAGGATGGTTTTTTTTATTTTAAAAATTTTCATTTTTTCAGGCCAGCCAGGTGGATATCCAGGTGGATACCTGACCATAGGGTAACCATAGGGTTGGTTCAGTAAAATCGAAATTTTGGTCTTATTAAACCAGGTTCATCACACGATTTCGAATCAGAAAAAATGCTTTGTTTTGATTTTCAGCGTGACATCTAAAAAGGATATCCTAAAAAGAGACTGCAGACAAAAGTCCCCGATATTAGCGAATTTCCAAACAAAATTTTTTCGAAAAGAAAAATTCCCAACTTATTTTTTTGAGGACAGAAAAATGTTAAAAAAATATTATCGAAAATCTCCAAAAAAATTTGTCCCAAAACGGTAAAAGATCAAATTTATATCACTCAAAACGGCTAATGACGAAAACGGACATTTTTGAAACTGGCGCTTTTTGAAAAAAATAATGCCGAAAAACAATACAGCCCTGGTTCGCGCCTTTTCTCCCCATCGGGCAAGATCATGCCCCTTTAAGGTTGCAAAAAATTCTGACTTCGGATAGTTCAGAATTTATAGACAGAACTGTTTGAGTTCAGTTCTTCTACCCTGTGAATCTGTGTATGTGTGTGTGTGTTTGCCAAGTTCACAGAGGAATTTATTGACGAAGAAATAATATTATAAAATATTACTGTAGAAAAAGATGTAAAGATGTAAAAAGATGTGAAGATGTGAAAAGATGTAAAAGACATGTGAAGTTACAGTAAATTAGATTAGAAGAGAGAAGCAATAGGGTTGAAGTTCTTCTCAATAGAATATTGAGTTGCTAAAAAGATAGCTTGAATGATCAAAAGATCTAATTAACATGATATAGCCCTGTATTTTATAGCACACATTGCGGGCGTGGCTAAAAGAAGCAAGCTGAAGCAAAAAAACTACAAACTATAAAAGCTGAGAGAGAGAGACAAAACACTTAAAATTACAAAACAAACAAAGGTACTTTTAGTCGTCGTCGACACTCCGGGGGGCAGGTGAGTCCAAGGCACTGCGAAGATCATCGACCACTTTCTTAAGTATGTTATGCGACAGATTCAAATGGCCTTGAAATTCGGACTCTTTCTGCTGGTAAGTCCGGCATTTGGGGCAGAAGGTAGGGTTTTGCAAGCAGTGTTTTGCATTTCATGAACCCTCGAATTGCTTTTTGACATTTTTTCGATGATGGAGAGTCCAGAATTTCGACAAAAATTCTGTCAGTGTGGCGCCGATGCGTGAATGTTGGCCTTGGACGCATGGATGTCAAAAGCGATAAAAAGATTAAAAAGCGATAAAATTTTTGGCGTTTTGTCAAAACCCAAAAGCGATAAAAAGCGATAAAAAAAGCGATAAAATTTTTATCACTCATTTTATCGCTTTTTATCGTTTTTATAATATGCTTCGAAATGTCTTCTGGGCTCATTTCTTGAACAATTTCAAGGTGAATTAATCAATATTTAACCACTTTATTCATGCCTTTATGGGTTCGAATACACGGAATGACAAAAAGTTAAACAATATCTCTCAGATAAAGTGAACAGAGTTGAATTATGGTTGCAATCTTTTCTGGATCCAGCTTGTTTCTCGTGAAGTCCCCTACGATGCATTGGAGCTCTTTGAATGCACGTTCACTTGGTGCAGAAGATGCTTGACATCCAAACATTAGCTTCGCTAGATGAGCAATACGGGGAAAGACCTTATTTCAAAATTAACATTGGAATTCAGAAAACAATGAATTTGTCACCTTTTGATTTTCCTTCCAAAATTCAAGCGGGTCTTCATATGGCCCAACAAGGCTGTAATTGTTCTGAAGCTGAGTGCAAGAGAATCCAATTGGCTGTCACACGACGTTCTGACTGAAATAAGAAGTCAGCAAACTAACAGAGAGTAACAATTAAAATCGCACCTGAAATTCATTGACCATATCTATATTGTTGAGAATAGCTTCCACCATATTGAAGTAAGACAACCACCTAATCTCGGCTGGCGACTTTAGCGCTTTGCTAGCTGCGTTGCGAAGTTCTTCATTCTGCCTAAAGTCATCAAGTCAAGATGAGAATTTAATCTGAAGTTTTTCCTACTCACCTCAACTTGTTTACCCATTTTTCCATGAGATGAAGGCTGACTTCCACTTCTGCACAGGTTTCTTCCATTTGGTTTGACAGATCCGAGATTTTGTATGGACGGGTAGCTCGCTTGGCAATTGTTGCTCCAACGTGGCACATACAAGGCATATGGTTTTTACCTCCTAGGCAGCATACATTGGACCCTTCATCTGTTGTCACAAAAAGCTTGGACATATCGCGATCTTGTGTTCCCAATCTTTGGAGTTCTTCGCTGAGAAGCTTTTGCACATATAGGCTTGTTTTCTTGACCGAAGGCGAGAAAGGCGAAAAGGCTATCACAAAATCTTGCTTGCACCTTCAAATTGTTGTTATTTACTGAAGGCGGTCACTAAAAAAAGATAATGACCAGTTGTTGTCCACAAAATGAGCAGTCGCAGCCAGATAATCGACATTCTTCTTGGCAAAGTCCAGTGTTATTCCTCCACCAATGTTTTTCAGCAGCTCCATCTTCACCAAAACATCATCTTTGACTCCTTCTAGCTTATCATCGATTCGCTTGCTCATAGTATTTCTGGAAGGTAGAAAGTCCTTTGCAGTCTTGTTTGATCCAGCCTTTTCAGCCTCAATTTTAAAACCACAAGCTGAAAAACTGCTTGCAAAATTCAATAAAGACTTACGAAAGTTTCCGAAAGAATCGAGAAATTCGATAAAGCTCTTATCCCCATCAAGTTCACTGATTGACCAGAAGTGATGATGAACTTCAGAAGAGCATCATTCATACCCTCTTGCGATGCTGGTTCCTTCTTATTGTGCAAACCGATGTGATAGCTAAAAAGAGAACAGGATTTTTTTTCGAGAAACAGCTCTGATTTGCCTCAGACTTTCACCAGCTTTTTTATTGAGAATACCACGACATTCAGCCTCTTTGCAAACCACTTTGTTTGTGAGCTCCCCATTATTGAGTAAGATGTCGAACCACCCACCATACTGCTTGCTGTTCCAGGCCACAACTTCATCATACTCAGGATTGAAAGTTTCCTGAAAAGGGGATTGAGCTAACACAAACACATCGGAAAGTTACCTTGGCTCTCCTAGATCGCTTGGTTGCTGGACTATCACTCATTGCATATACCTTAAATACGACAAATAGTGCTTGGTCAACACCGAAAATAATATACAGTAGTCCTTCTGTATAGAATAGCCCTCGACATGATTTGTGTTCTATGCGGTCCCCAGCGGCTAAACTATATGGAGGGTTGACTAAAGGGCACCACAAATTGTAATTTATGAAAGCGATAAAAAGCGATAAAAATGCGATAAAAGATTTTATCGCTTGCGATAAAAATTTTATCGCTTCTTTTTCAAATAATTCTCGTTTGAATTTTTATCGCTTTTTGATTTTTTTATCGCTTTTGACATCCATGCTTGGACGTGCATGTGTCTGATGATTAGATGAGTGAACCAGGTGTCACTTCTAATAATAGTTGGTTTGGCTAATTCTTCGTCCCATTCACCATTTTTTAACCTAGTTTTTAGTTTCTGAATTCCATCGTAGTCTTCGAAAATCCTCCATTGTTCAGTCTTCTTCAGGTTTAAAGTAGATGTTTGCTGCTGAAGCTGTTTAATCAAAAAACTAGTGGCTTCTAAATATTCTTCAGCGGTTATTGGACCATCAGTTGGAGTAGACAACCGCGCGCAGAAGCTTGGAACGTTTTTCATGACGAAGCGAATACAGTAAGCTGTTGTTCGAATCAATTTTGACCAAGAGCTGGAACGCTCAGGATTGATTAAACAATCTTTCGGAGGTGCATTAGATGTTGAAACAGAATTGATGGTAGCCTCTTCTTGATCTTCTATTTTAAGCAGCGGTGGACGGGTCACTTGCAAGGTACTCTAGACCATGCCCCAAAGGCTGTTTGACTGGAGTTCTGTGGCTGTACATCCACGTGTTGACAAATCTGCTTGGTTGAGATTTGTTGGAACAAAGCGAAATTCGCAGTTCATGACTTCTCAAATTTCTCTGAGCCTGTTTGTGACAAACTTGGCTTTGTCGTCATTGTGTGCTATCCATCGAAGAGCACACATGCTGTCTCCCCAGATAACACATCTGGACAGGGAGTGGTGAAGTCCTTTCTCAAGAAAGTCAATAATCGAGTGCCAATAAGAAGAGATAGTAACTCAAGACGAAAATCGTCGAGCTTTCTTTTGGTCTTAGTCGGTTTTTAGTCATTACAAGCTGGGTTTTGTCTCTGCATTTGAGATGTGCTGTGGCTGCGTAGGCTCGACTAGTAGCGTCTACAAAAATATGCAGCTCAGTTATACCGTCAATCAGTGTTTCGCGAGGCATTTGAAGAGTTTTGCCTTGGAATTCCTGCTGAATTTCTTTCCAAGCAACTGCTTTCTCAATCGATAGCGGGGTATCCCATTCCTGTTTTTCTTCCCATAGTGTCTGGAAAAACATTTTGCTCTGAAGTATAGCGGGGGCTACTAGACCAAGTGGGTCATAAGTAGAAGCTAGTTCAGACAAGACTGTCTTTCTTGTGAGTTGATGTATTGAACTTTTATTAGGAAATTCACTTTTAAGCATGTCTTCTTGACGATTCCAAAACATTCATAGGACTTTAGTTCATTTAACAGAAAACTGTCGATCTGTTATTGGTAGTTGTTGTAGCACCTGAGCGGAGTTGACAATAAAATAAAATAAAATTTCGAAAATTTTTCGAAGTGCTATAAAATATTTAAAAATTATTATTATTATCATCGTATTATAAATTATTGAAAATAAAATTTTTTTTTTAATTTGTTTTCATTTTTCGATTATTTCATACTTTTTATGGCCAAATAAATTTTTAAGCTATTTTTAAAGTGCTTTAAATTTCTGTATGCTCATTAGAAATTTTATTTTTCTTTTTTGTTTTTATTTCAAAATTTTCAATTTCTTTACCCGAAAGAGGGGTTATAGCAGGTTCTTGCGACGTTCTATTATCAACGTATTATCAACAGTATTATTATTTAATATATCAATCTTATTATCCGATTTTTAATATTTTTCTGCTTAGTATTTTTAAAATAACCTATTTAAAATAACCTAGTATTAAATGTTCAATATAATTTTAACGGCTGGTTTAAATTAAAGCTTAGAATCTTGGCTACACATTAGTATAATTCGTAGAAAAGTCGGGAAATTTAAATCAAGCCAATCAAAAGAAACCTTGAAAAAATCTTTTGCACAAAAAGCAGGTTTAAGGTAGTGTTTTGGCCTGCAACTCATCCAAGATAGTTGTTCAACCGTGCGCTGATGATGTTTTCTGATAGCTAACAGACTGTTGCTCGTTTTGATACAAAATTTACTAGTAAAAAAAGTCAAGTGCGACAAAAGTACGAGTAAAAAATCCAGGTACGACAAAAATACGATACGACTATGACTCATTTTTAGCTCGTACTACGAGTACGAATACGAAATACGAGACCGAAAAATAAGAGGTACGAGATAAGACTACGAGTACGATAGCAAAAAAATTAAAGTACGAAGTACGAGTACGACATACAACAAAATTTAAAAATTCCGACCACTGATTACTACCTGCAATAACACCTCTTAATAACAAGCTGCTGACAATCCTTTTTATTATTATTATTGTTATTTTTCAAGTCTGCATGCCCTCACTCAAAATCCTACCTCAAATCTGCATCCTCACTCCGAACCCTTTCTGCCCCAATAAAAAACTAGAGTCCACATTTCAAACTTTCACTCTGAATCCTCACTATTTCAAACCCTAGCTCAAAAGAAAATTGAAAGACAAAGTTACAAGACAAATGCAAATCTCAAAAATTTCATATTTAAATCATTGTTCTTCGTAATTTAGAAAATAACCAGTCCAGGTGGTTTGGATACTTTCTGGATTATTTGGGTCCTTTCCATCTTACTCCAGTACCCTCCAGGTAATTTGAGCACCCCATGTGGACTGGGTGATTCCTGTAAGGTTTAGTATCCTTTAGGTAATTCAGTGTCCTCCAGGTGGATTGAGTATCGTCTAAATAGTCCGAACCCTGATTCGAATCCTCACTCTTTCCAAACCCTCTTTGCAAACCATCACTTGTTTATTGTTTATTGAGGACAAATGGGGGTTCGCAGTGAGGGTGCATTTAAGTTAGGAGTCAGGGGTTGAAATTTTGTAGCCAATGGAGAGTGAGGGTTTAGAGCAGTCATTGGGGCGCGGTCTGTAACGTATTCTCTCATGTACAAAGTCAATAGCAGAAGTACCTCTGGAAAACCCGCAAATATTGTACAAAACATTTGAATTGGCGCGTACAAACTTGGCATTATACGCTTCCTCCTATTTTTCCCATTCGGGACAAAAGGAGGAAACGTATATACCCCAGTATTTTGAGTTTCGAATTTTCCATAGAAATACTGAATTTTGGCCATAGAATATTTAATTTTGGCCATAGATTTTTTCGGCCATAGAGCACTGAATTTTGATTGTAGAATACTGAAATGGCCATAGATTTCTGAAAATTGGCCATAGGTCTCTGAATTTTAACCATACTCGCTCGAAATCATGTTTCAACCACTTTCAAAGATGCTCTTGGACCTGAAACATCCTGAAAAGATGTTTTAAGCGTGTCGATGACACCTTTCCGAGAAAAAAATTTCTGTAATTTTTCCGACCATTGGTGGCTCAGGGCAAAAAGTCAAATTTCGGTCAAAAAAAATTCTCGGAAAATTGTCATCGACACCCTTAAAGGGGCATATCCACGCTAATAAGAGGTGGTGCCCGGGAATTCAAAATTTTTCCTAATCACTGAACTTGTGTACGGATTTTCAACTTGGTTTCTAACAAACCATACCTAAAATTAATTCTAGGCCTTGTTTTGTTAGAAACCAAGTTAAAAAATATGTACAGA
The DNA here is from genome assembly GCA_004194705.1 of Ditylenchus dipsaci. Taxonomy (NCBI): domain Eukaryota; kingdom Metazoa; phylum Nematoda; class Chromadorea; order Rhabditida; family Anguinidae; genus Ditylenchus; species Ditylenchus dipsaci. The sequence continues at coordinate 65,738 of SADC01001100.1, read as the reverse complement.
AATTCAATGATTAGGAAAAAAATTGAATTCCGGGCACCACCTCTTATTAGCGTGGGCATGCCCCTTTAAAACGGGACACGGACAATTCGCCTCCAGGACAATTCGCCTCCGGGCCGATTCGCCTCCCGGGACAATTCGCCTCCAGGACAATTCGCCTCCAGGACAATTCGCCTCCAGGACAATTCGCCTCCCGGGACAATTCGCCTCCCGGGACAATTCGCCTCCAATTACATTTTTATTCCTGTTCAGTCTGTCCATTCACTCCATGAACAATAAGCTTATCCTTAGTTTGTATTTTTGCAGAAAGGGTAATATTGTAGTTGTATTGCATTAATTTTTATAACATTTTTGTCAATTTATCACCTAATCGCCATTATTTTCTCATGTTGTTGTCCACCTGGTTTATTTAGGTGGTCGACCTGTACAGGTATACAGGTCCAACCTGTATAAAATGGACAATTGCTCCCTGTTCATAAAGGCATTCTTACCCTGCTCAGATAATAAAAACAACAATTATTTGACTTCAAAATTGATCAGGCTATAACCAACTTTAGCTGCCTTTCTTGATCCAAGTGACGACCACATGGTTTAGTTAGTCCATGGATTGTCCAGTAGAATTAAAGTTGGATCATAAATTTCAAAAGTTCTTTACAAGACGAAAATATTACTATCCGGGTACCACTACACTACCTGAGTACAACAAAATCAAGTGGTCGTCAATTTGGTGCAATTTTTTTTACGTTTTTCATATTCCGAACCTGTTTTCTGGACCAATTTGGGCATGCTGAAGATGGTTCGATAATAGTAAAAGAAGGTTTTGTATGGTATTTTTAATTTTTAAATTATTGGGGAAATGATTGAATTTGCCAAAACTAGAAATAGCTTACAAAACGGCATTTCACCACTATCAAACCATCTTCAGCATTCCCGAGTTAGTCCAGAAAATAGGTTTTGGAACCCAAAAAGTAAAAAAAATCTCCAAGTGGACGACCACTTGATTTGGTCGGTTCAGACTACAAAATTTTCAAAATGTACGAATTTGAAAAGTGTGGACATTTTGTGTGTGGACTAATTCGGTATGGATTTGGTGCGAATCGATTCGCTTAACGCCCGTAAATGAATATACACCTGGACGAGGGATACCTACCTCTAATTGTGGGGATCGGTTCAGTGAACTCAAAATTTTGATATTATCAAACCTGATTCACCACATGATTTTACATTTGATAGCATAGTTGGTTTTTCGATTTAATTTTTTTTCAAATTTTCAGGCCATCCATATGAACATACCTGACCAGAAGGTACCTACCCTGGGTTTTGGGTTCAGATGGGTGAAATCGCGGTTTCGGTCCTATCAAACAGGATTTACCACAAAATTTCACGTCGAAAATAAGGGTTTGAATGTGGTATAATACTGTGACTTTTCAAGATTACTTCTACTACTTTTTTTGTACCGGAGGCGAATTGTCCCGGGAGGCGAATTGTCCCGGAGGCGAATTGTCCTGGAGGCGAATTGTCCCTGGAGGCGAATTGTCCCGGGAGGCGAATCGGCCCGGAGGCGAATTGTCCGGGAGGCGAATTGTCCCGGAGGCGAATTGTCGCGGACCCTTTAAAACATCTTTCCAGGATTTTTCAGGTCCAAGAGCATCTTAAAAAGTGGTTGAAACATGATTTCGAGCGAGTATGGCTAAAATTCAGGAATTTATGGCCAATTTTCAGAAATCTATGGCCATTTTTCAGTATTGCTAAGACCAAAATTCAGTAATCTATGGCCAACACAGATCTATGGCCATTTTTCAGTATTCTATGGACAAAATTCAGTATTCTATGGCCAAAAAAATACCACTTTCTTAATTCCACTCAAAGCATAGTGCTATTCTTTTTTGCTCAGCTTTACTATGCTGAACTGGCAACACTGAGTGCAAGTGAGAGTGAGAGTGAAAACAGAGTGAGAGTGAGCGTTTTTTTCATTTTGCATTGGGGACAGAGTGCGAGTGAGAGTGAGAATGAAAAGGTGTCCCCAATGGGCGAGTGAGAGTGAAAAGGCTGCATTGGGGACGCGCTTTTAGAGTAAATACGGTATACGAGTTGGGTTTTTACCTGAAAATACCGATATCTCAGCTCTTTGCAAATTTTTCAAAAGTGATCTCAACGGATTCGGGCTCAGGAAAAGATTTTCGGACTCACAGGTAACATCCAAAAGCTTTAACTGTCAAATTTTTTTTAATTAAAAATTTCAAAACTTTGGTTAGAAAGTGTCGCAAGTTGGTTGCCGTCCTGGTAATGAACAAGTTAGTAATTGTTGCTCACAATTGCTCACGCGCATCTATAGATCTGCCTAGTCTATAAGCTGAAAAGACTGCGAAAATATTTTCGTTTCAGTGTAAAACCAGTTTACCAATGACAAGTCGGAGTTGGATTATTTTGAATCGTGAGCGCACTTACTGCAACTCTGACTTTAACTTAAAGTCTTTAAGTCCGGATTCCTGAATGAGCAATTGGAAAATCTACGATAAACTGCAAAATTCTGCAAATCTCCCTCTTTCTTTAAATTGAAATTTGAAAATGCACCTCATTATGATGGCGTAGAAGTAAATAGTCCGCCAATTTTGAGGTTCAATTTTACTATTTACTCTATTTATTTTTTGTAAAAACAGATTCAATCAAGTCTTGATCTTACGTCACCCTCGGAGATGTTACTTCTCTAAAATACGAAGATTTAAATTTTTGTATTTTAACGTGAAGTCAAGAGTAAATTTTTAATGAGTGTCATTAGTGTTGAGCGATGGGGGGTCGAGCGAGAATCAAAAACGAGAAAGCAAAATTTTTGAGACGAGAAATCAAGAATTCTTGAAATTTTTCTCGTCTCGAGTTCAAACTAAGTGTCATCGCAAAGGTGCCGTAAAATCAAAGCGTGACGTGAGATCAAGTGACGTAAAACCAAGTGTATGATACGCATGATATTTACTGATGATGAATTTTGATGAGGATTTCAAATTTTTATCGATTGAATGGGGAATTTCGAATATGGAATGGAACAAAAATTACCCTGAGCGTTGAGTAAGATAATCTACCGGTCTCTAAATATTCGGCGCTCGAGGTAGATCGAATATTACTAGTTTTAGGACTAACTAAAAACACACCTCTAATGTCTGAAATCTAATAAAGATTGAAAAATAAAAAGACGGGAGATTCCAGATATTAGAGGTGTGTTTTCATGATCCATAGTTTTGTGCTTCTTATGTGCTTTTGTCCCCTTTTTCCACTTTTTGAATTCGCGCCTTTTTAATATTAATTATTTGATTGCTGTTTCATTTTTCTTTAAAGGAGCATGGCTTCCTACGACTAAATCAATTGTTGATATTTGAATTCCCGGGGACAAAATCCTACACTATGGTTTTGGCACGAAATGTTTTTTGAATGCAAGCATTTTTCATTTCAAATATTCTTTTGAAATTCTTTAAATTACTTCAACCCAGCAATTGTGGGCACAGCAAAAAGTATGATTACTCACTGAACCCGTAGCATTTAGCCGGATCGGATCCCGAAGTCGAGCATGAGTTAGTCCTCTTCGGAGTGTCGTGGACTTCGAGTTTTAAATTTGCTGGGCTTTTGGCTCGGTCTTACAAATTTTTTGGTCTGATGAGTAGGTAAGTGTTTGACTTTAGAATTGTTTTTGGTCTGATTATAGGTAAGATCAATTTCAACGGACACAGATTTAGGTAGAAATTTTGGTATCAGGGCAGAATTTTCTAAACTCTCGCCTTAGCATTTACAAATCGCCACACCAGCGAAATCACCTACTTCCATAAAAAAATACCGAGAAATTCAAGAAGAGTCGGTATGAACAGTTGTATTTCACTTGCTCCGGTATTCTGTTTTACACAGTGAACATTCACGCAAAGATTGAAGGCCGGGCAACAGGCCAGCAAATCCAAAACTCGAAGTCCAGGACGCTCCGAAGAGGTCTGACTCATGCTCAACCTCGGGATCCGATCAGCTAAATGCTACGGGTTCAGTGAGTAATCATACTTTTTGCTGTGCCACAATTGCTGGGTTTGAAGTAATTAAACAATTCAAAAAGAATATTTGAAATGAAAAATGCGGCGCTACTATAGAATACCCCCCCCAAATCCGACCTTTTAAAAATGCTGTAACTACCTTGCAACAACAAGTTTAGGCTTAGCCCTTAGGCTTGGGGGTAGGCCAGCGTACGGAAGTTGTGACTAATGAAGAGTTTGCGCACATTTCCGGGGTCTGGGACATAAATTTTGGGTACTTTTACTTAAGTTTTAAAAGGTCGGATTTTGGGGGGGGGGCGTATTCTATAGTAGGATCAAAAATGCTTGCATTCAAAAAACAATTCGTGCCAAAACCATAGTGTAGGATTTTGTACCCGGGATTCAAATACCGTATTTTCTTTAATAATGACCCCGGGGTCATTTTTTTTCACCCCTTAAAAATCCCGAAATTGTCAATCAAAAATGGCCTTAACTCTGAAATCATAGTCAAAAATAAGGGGGGGGGGTCATTATTAGAGAAATACGGTATCAACAATTGATTTAGTCGTAGGAAGCCATGCTCCTTTAACGTTTTTTTACTCTTAGTCAAACTCTTAGGCACATGGTAAGCCAGCGCCAGTCCATTGCCAATCAACTTTAACATTCAAAATGGGGTAGGTGTCTCCTATTCAGATGGATATCCGTCTGGATGGCCTGAAAAATTAAAATCTCATAAAAATAAAATAAATCATTTTATCTAGCTCGAAGTTGTGTGAGGAATTGGGTTTGTTAAGTCCAAAATTGCGATTTACCCATCCTAACTTCAACTAGGGTGGGTACCTCCCGGTTCGGTGGATATCCACCTAGATATCTCCACCCAAACGACCTGAAAAGTCAAACGCTTGTCTTTTTATATCTAAAATTATGGTAGAAAAAGGATGCACCAAGTGGATTCCAAATAGCAACCTCTAAATCCCCCCTTAAAATCTGAAGGCAGTTTTGCAGTTTTTGAGGGGCCGTGCAGAGTGACCGAGCCAAACCAAGTGGTCGTCCACTTGGAATTTTTTTTAAGTTTTCGGGTCCCAAAATAATTTTTCTGCACTAATTTCGAGCATGCTGAAGATGGTTTTAAAAGTGGTAAAATCGTGTTTTATCGATAAATTTTTGAGTTATCGTAAATTATTGATTTTGATAAATCAATGATTCACAATAACTCAAAAAATTTCTCGATAAAAATGATTTTAGTACTGTCAAACCGTCTCCAGCATGCTCGAATTAGTGCAGAAAAATTATTTTGGAACCCGAAAACTTTAAAAAAATTCCAAGTGGACGACCACTCGGTTTGGTGCATGGATCGCCCAGTAGAACTGAGGTTTGATTATAGAAAAACATTTTAAATGATAGGAGTTCTTTACAAGACGAATAAGTTAATTCAAAAATTTAAAAGGGTAATATTTAATTCTGCCCCTAATCTGTGAAAAATGCCCCCTAATTTCGGGAAAAATGCCCCCTAATTTGAATTGCCCCCTAATTACTGAAAAATGCCCCCTAATTTTCTGAAAAATGCCCCTAATTTTTTTCTCTCGTCATTTTTAGTCAAAATTTTGCGGGAATTCAAATTTTCTAGTCAGAAAATAACTTGGATTGGTCAGAATCCCACCGCGGAATGGCCAGAAGCGCCTGAAAGTTGGTTTTTTGGGGGTTTACTAAAGGGGGGGGGGTTATACTTTTTGTGAAAAATCGATTGAGCGGATCAGATTTCGGGTCCGATGGGCTTAATTGCTCAGAATTCCAGGCTTACGGTGGTTTTTAAATTTTTTAGTCTGAACCAACCAAACCAAGTGGTCGTCCACTTGGATCAAAAATTTTTTACGTTTTTCATGGTCCAAAACCTGTTTTCTAGATCAACTCGGGCATGCTGAAGATGGTTTGACAGTAGTAAAATGCCGTTTTCTCGAGTACTTTTTGAGTTTTGAGGAATAATTGATTTTGGTGAAATCATTTATTTGCCAAAACTCAAAAAATACTCGAGAAAACGGCATTTTACTACTGTCAAACCATCTTCAGCATGCCCGAGTTGATCTAGAAAACAGGTTTTGGACCATGAAAAACGTAAAAAAAATTTTGATCCAAGTGGACGACCACTTGGTTTGGTTGGTTCAGACTAAAAAATTTAAAACCACCGTAAGCCTGGAATTCTGAGCGATTAAGCCATCGGACCCGAAATCTGATCAGCTCAATCGATTTTTCGCAAAAAGTAACCCCCCCCCCCCTATTAGTAAACCCCAAAAAACCAACTTTCAGGGACTTCTGGCCATTCCGCGGTGGGATTCTGACCAATCCAAGTTATTTTCTGACTAGAAAATTTGAATTCCCGCAAAGTTTTGACTAAAAACGACGAGAAAAAAATTAGGGGGCATTTTTCAGAAAATTAGGGGCATTTTTCAGTAATTAGGGGGCAATTCGAATTAGGGGGCATTTTTTTTCACAGATTAGGGGGCAGAATTAAATACCACCCAATTTAAAACCAAAAAGGCGCGAATTCAAAAAGTGGAAAAATGGGACAAAAGGCTACGACCCGTTTTGTGCGATAGTTTTGTGGAAAAGCCTAATAACTTCAAATCATTCCTGTGTATGTGACCGGCTTTCTATCTTCTGTCTTTACAGAATTACCTGCAAAAATGGACTCCGATCAGTCAATAAATGTTGATAAGGCTGCAACCTTCAAAGATACCTGCAATCACTAATAGCCGAGAATTACAATAAAAGAATGGCTGAAAAGGCGGTACGACAAACTTATTATAGACAAATTCTGTGTTTTAATTTCTAGAACCTAATGGAAAAGGCAGCTTTATTACTAGAGATGAAAGAAGTTCAAAAGGCACTTTTGGAGGATAGCTTAGGTGGTTGGCGTCGAACGCTTCAAGCTATTGGATCTCTTGCTCGAATGGTATACATAAGAGAAAAAAACGTGAAAATTATTTTAAGCCATTTAGGAGTGCGATGAAACGTCAAAAAACTATCAATGAGCACAAGGAGTTTTAGAAGTTCAGCTTTCAATTTGTGGAAATCAGCACTAAATTTACAGTTAAAATAGTATGTCTATATGTAAGCTCATAAATTTGTAAAAAAATCCTCTTTAGCACCTTCCCCAGAAGTTAAATTAGGGGATCTAACGGGTACTTTGTCCAAATGCTTTTCCGAGAATAGCAAAGTCTGGCCGTTGGTTGATGCAAGTGTCTGGTTGGATACAATTGGTCTTCTAAGCAGCGTTTTCAATATGTATTCCACCTCAGACATTCCGTTCTCAAGTTTGATACGTTAGTCTTTTTGTCGTGATAACATCACATAGGTGAATAAAACTATTTTTAGCAATATGGAAAACCTGCGTTTCTCGATTAAAGAAATCTATTTCTGATGACAAGCGTTCAGAACGGCTAAAACTCAGTGAACTCTTTGAAATTTGACAAGGAGTATGCGCTGCACCGAGGTAGAATTTTCGTGCACGAAGGTTGGGACACGTAAACTGATAGTTTTTAGCTTCATCTGCGAATAGAAAATGTAATTGAAGAATTCAAAGGATTGATAGACAATTACAGGTTAGGGTTTTACTTTCAGCAAAATTTTTGAGTAGTTCATATTTAGTTGGCCTGGTAAAGATCCTGCGAAAACCAATTTCCTTGAGGTGTTAAATAATCTGTGTGGCAGCTATGGGTTTGAACAGGTCTAAATTTGTTGAATTTTACCTTATTTTCGTGACCTAAAGATTCCACTCTTGTAGCGCGACCTCCTTCTCACTAGCTTTTTCCCGATTGCAGAGAAGCTGTACATGCATATGAACATTTTTTTCGTCATCATCAGAGCAAAACCAATCAGTTGACGTGATTCAGCTGGGAACTGAGAGAGTTGGCACTTTTCCAGTTAGCTGACCATAAATAACCCTAGCTTACAATAAAATTTAGAACTCTTTTTATGAATTTCTGGAACACGTCCTTGTGATGTCTATACCAGACTGTGAATTGAATTCATTCAACTATGAGCCGGTTTTTCCTGTGGCCCAAAAATGCCTTTCTCAGGTTTTGATTAACTAATTTAAAATCTAATTAATGAGAATTGTGTACATAGATAGTTGAAGAGGTTGCTGAACAAATTACCAAGAGTGCCTCAGTCTTTCGTCCAACTGCCAAGTGTATTATTCCTGCTGCCAAAGTTCCATTAATTGCAAGAATGTTCATCATCACACATCTCAAGTACAAGCATTCTTCTAACCGTGATGGATCAACCGAAGATCGTCCGCGGCCGAGGAAACGGGCGAAAAAATCATCTTCGCAGCTGTTTGATATTTTACTTCATTCTACTGCGCTAGCTCATTTTCAAATTTTGCTGGAAATTCTTCGAACGTGGAAGCATCGCATTGATCAGGAAACAGCACAATTTAATGTGTCAAGCATTAGTGAAGATGAACAGAAATTTTGTTCGAGAGTAAGTTTGCGCTTTTTACAAAATTAATATTTGCTTTTCTCTTATTTAGGGATGATCGCCTAGTCGCTTATATAAAAATTCTCACGGAACTAGTCTCTTTCAAAACAGAAGCTATGGTATTAGAAGATGTTTTCAATTGGGCTTTGCCTTTGCTCCATAATCCCGCTGTTCACAATGCCGTTTGTTCCCTGATAACTACAATATTGTCAACCGGTATCTTTCATGGAATTCATTGAAAATATTTGCCCCAATCTAGATGTTTAAAACTCTTCTCCAAGGATTGTTGAAATTCCGTTAACGGCGATTGAAAATCTGGCATGTATGACTTGTTTGGTGAATAGCGTAAAAAAAACACAATTTATGATAACTTCCCGATATTCCAAGCGGTTTTATCATGCAGAGGCCATGCATAATGGAGGACTTTGGTAGAAGGGGAACTAACGATGCACATTCCAAATAAAATGTCGATTTTGTAAATCCGTCCTAGAAAGAAGGTTATAAATAGACATGTGAGTATAGCCGCCCCACTCAATTTAAGCGTAAAAAAGTTATTTATTAAATAATAAGTGTATAAAATGTCTTTTCTTATCGATTGTAGCCATGGTTTAGTTGTTCGCCTATAAAATAAATAATTATTCTCATACCTGGTGGTACTCATATTGAGTGGGTGGTTATACTCATATTTAGCCTTTTCAAGTTTTTTGCCTAGTTTTTTTAAGTAGTATAAGGTCTTAAATATTAGATTTGACACGAGACGAGTGAAAAATGGTGCTATTAAAAAAAGGTGATGTTCCTCACCTTAAATTTTTGAAACGCACGGGTATACCCTTCAAGATATTAGCTCGTGAAAAAAAAGAGAAATTTTCTAACCTATATGACATATTAAGTGTTACCGATGATTAGGCCATGAACCTTTTATTATAATACAGGGTGGTCCAAGAAATTCCCTGGATTTGAAATAGTCATAACTTTTTTCTAGGGCGTTTTTCGAATTTCTGTAAACGCCAAAATGTTTACCTTGACGGGGATTTTTGTTTTTCGGAAAAAATATTTCGAAATTTTGACTTTTTTGCCTTGGTCCCCCCTATGGTCCAAAATAATCAATCTTGTCATCTTTTTGGACCATAGGGGGGACCAAGGCAAAAAAGTCAAAATTTTCGAAATTTTTTTTTCCGAATAACAAAAATCCCCGTCAAGATAAACATTTTGGCGTTTACAGAAATTCGGAAAAACGCCTTAGAAAAAAGTTATGACCATTTCAAATCCAGGGAATTTCTTGGACCACCCTGTAGATTATGTACGTATTTTAGTTGATGAATCGAGTGCTCTGCGCAAGAAATATACATTTGAAGTGGTTGTTAACAACATTTCTCGACTGCATATCTTCCATCAGGAACTCTGCAACTTGTCCAATTCTTAGTAGCTAGTTATGATTTCGACGAATTCTTTCTATTTCGAATATCTGATCTGAAATAGATGATATGGGAAAGGAATGGTGCTTCCGAAGTCAACTGATCTCTTCCCTGTTAAGTTGCTCTGAATCTCACCTAACGCTTGACTTGTCTGAACTTCTCGTTTCACTAGTGTCTTATATTCCAAGCAGTGTGCGCAAGCTTAACGACAATGATATCGATTGCAAATCAGGTTTAATTTTCGACCATAGTAGCGAATAGCCCTCCCCTATAAATTATTCTTTCAAAACCAAAATTCAGGGTACCCAAATATGTGTCCCAGACCTTGGAAAAACTGCGTAAGACATTTGTCACTTACCGTATTTCTTTAATAGGCGCACCGGGGCGTTTATTTTTCAAACTTCTGAAGATTTTGAAATTGTCAATCGAAAATGGTCTTAACTCTGAAATCTTAGTCAAAATTTAGTGGGGGGGGGGGACGTTTATTAGAGCAGGGGCGCTTATTAGAGGTAATACGGTATTGCCTAGCCTAAATCTTGGCCTGAACTTAATGCTCTAAATGGTGGGAGGGGGCTGTTTAATTGGCTGCTAGCGCTAAATTTTATTTCTCCTTATTTCTATTGTTTACATACCCTTTTTAAGAGCTAGAGTATGCTGATTTGCTTGCGGAGTTCTATTGTTCTAGACGATCATTGCCTTCTTCAAAAAATAATCTGTCAACAAAACGCGAAACGGAATCCCCAATTCAAGTAATCGATAGCCTAGTAATTGTCTGTGCCAAATCTATAGAAACAATCTTGCGTCTAGAATCTACTGAAGGTAGCATGCTCGCATTTTTTCTTATTATAAGTATTTCTATTATAGTGGAGAAGAAATTTCAATTGTGGAGGATATCTACTATTATGCTAGAAAAGTTGAAAATATGTGAATGCTCTACCACTGGCAGTATGCGGGAGACTCAAATGGTAGCTTTGTACCTACACAGTTAAAAGGGCATACCAGAGCATTACACGGAGAAGAGGCGGAGACCAGAGGTTCTTTTCTTTCTCGACAAATTTTTACATGCGTTCTCATCTAGATTTTTCAAATTTTCTGCCTCATTTTAAAAACTAGTATAAGGTCATCAATATTAGATTTGACGTAAACTCCATGAAAAACAGAGCGATTGCAAAAAATTTGTTGGTCCCCCGCCTTAAGTTTTTGAAAACATGCTGGTATGTCCCTAGAGCGGTAAACCCTTTAGCACTCTTTACAGATGCTGGATCAATTTGTCGTCGATTCTAATATATTTGCCGGAGGGGTTTTAAACTGTCCAGTGCATATGAAATGCTTGAAATAAGGGAGTTCTGGGATTCTGCATCGCTTCAGATTAAGCAGTTTGTTGAAGGAGCGGCAAACTCTGGCCTATCACTTCTTTATGCGTTTGTGGTGCACTGGAACCAGAGGATTCCGGACAATTTTGTGGTATGGTTACCTTGAAGATCTAAGATTTGGAAATGTGTGGTACTAATTTGTTTACTTTTCAGAAAGGCACCCTTGAAAACTTTGAAGGCAATTGCAGTCCAGCAGTGGAAGACCTTTTGCTCACCATTTCAGACAATGTCTCCTTCTTCGATCTACTGCGTATTTTGCAACGTTTTGGACAAAAGCTTTCGCCATCTAATCTTATGTGTGTAGTCGAACACCTGATGTTTGTTTCTTTTGCTGTAAACTTTTTTATTTTAATTACCGACAATATATACTTTAGGCAGAGAGTAGAAGACCATTCCTTGAACAACTCAGCTGAAAACATTTCGCCATCTCAGGCTGCTGTACAAAGAGCCTTTTTCTCAACTAATAGGAGAGAGTTAAGTGATGGTCAACAAACTCTGTTTAAGTCTCTTGCTGCTCACGAAATTTTGCGTGTTCTGAACTGTTTGAGGGTTATTTTCCGTGCCTAATTTTAAAGTATCTTTCATTCCTTTTTTAGCTCCATGCCGTGGATGAGCGATGGTTCAAGCTTAGCGAATTTTTGGTGGAAAATGCCCAGTCAAAGATGCTGGCGATTCGGTTTGGCTTCTTATATCCTCTTCCTCGTCATATGTCTCGAGCGGAGGATTGTTTTCGAGTTTTGAGTGCAAGAATTAGAGGGAAATCTCGTGATCAGTTTGTGTTTTTGAAAAATTGTCTCAGTGATGAGGCTTTACACAACATACGTCCGGAGATTTTTAAAGAACTTTTGCTTGGCTTTCCTTCTGCGGTAGTTTCTTGCGGACTACTTACTGCCATTTATAAGTGTTAGCATTTATAGAACTGCATTGAATTCATCCAAAACTTTGAAGTGCGTTATCAGCAGTATGGTGATGTCTTGACCTACTTGTTTAATATTGCGGATGAAAAATGCTTTGATGCTCCTGAAATAGATAGGTAATTGTCACTGTGAAACTATGTATGCTATAGTATCGGCATTCCTGTGTTGCAGATTCTTCTCGCAGAAGCTCAGTCAGCCCTTTGCTCGTTACCTGTTGGATCCTCTACTGCCACTGCAAATTTCGCACTTTCCGGGAATTTTCTGTCTGCCTCAAAAAATGTTGGTTATTGAGTTTTTGCAAGCTTAATTTTTTTATATCAGAAGTTTTTTAAACAATGTCATAATTTAATAATTGAAATCATCAGAAAATGTACTCATAATGGTATTCATTTCAAAATTTAGGTTGGTTGAACTGACCCGAAGAACTAGCTTTGCCGAAGAGTTGTTAAACTTGTTTCAACGGGGTCATTGCGCTAACATCTTCTTTTCTCTGAGAGAATATATTCATCAGTGGTCCATGTCTGTGCAAAAAGCTCTAGTTCCGCCAGTGATTTTGAATGCAATCATGGTCCTTTTTTAAGAATTTCCAGTGGAATGCTCTTCAAACGATGACATGGCATTTGCGATTGCCAATGATATATTCAGTATATGCAGAGTTCTCTTTTCACAGCTTATTGGATCTTTTCAATGGTAACGGGAACGTAAGTTGCCACTATAATTTCGTTGCTAATTTCAGCTCGGATTTCTATCTTCAAGATCTCTATGACAGGTAGTATATATGTGTCCCTTGCTATTCTAGCTTAGTCACCATGGATGCCCGAGACTTAAGCAATATCCAAACCTAAAAAATGGTTAAAAAGTTCAGACTAACAAAATCACTGTTGCATCTCGTAATTCTCCATGGTGCCTACCTTTTAAGCCAGGATTTTGTTGCGACAGTTGTTTCAAACATCATGTTGGGATTTTTCAGATGGTTCTATTTTGTTTCCAAAACTGCTGAAACCGAATTTTTCTTTCCTCGTATCCATCTCTTGGCCTTGCCATCAATAGATTCCTTGGTTGATTTCCGAACACAATATCCAGTTACGTGGCATTTTCTCAGTTCATGTGCTATATCGCTGGATGAAGATGATCATGCCCTCAAGGAAGTGCAATACAGTGGTGGATCTGATCTTTATCTGGATTTGGCTAGAGAGGTTTTTCTGTAGTGCTTGTTTTTATTTTAACTAAAAGCAATTATAGTACTCACGAATCTTTGTGGAAACGAATACCATGGAAAATCTATCAAATTTCCTTGGTTTTTCTTCTAAACTGCCTATACTCAACAATACGGTAAGTTAAAAACCGTGTGATCTCATTCAATTGTGGCACTGAAAACTTTATATTTTAGATAGACCAAGATTTAACATCCAGTGTTTTTGATGTGATCATGCTCAGAGGATATTGGCAGTATATACGAAGGAGTATTTCAGACCAAGATCTGTGCGGTGTGTTTTTCCTTCAACTTTTTTTTTGTCTAAAGATTCTGTATTTAGAGTCGAAATTGTGTTTTCTTTGTCGTCTCCACTTCTTCTATCCGTGGTTACGAGCGGAAATTGAGCCACTGATCTCGCTATATCCGTCCTCTGAAATAAAGAGAATTCAAGAAGCGATGCTTTGCAGTTTGTGTTCCAGAGGAACACTCAGTGAGTTTACTGTTCAAATATCTCGCATCTTGCTTTTTCGATCGAGGTTATTATTTATGCATTTTTATCAGAGCAGCTGACGACTATCTTTAGACCCGTTTTTAATATTTCAACTATTTAGTTCTATTGATCCGCCAATTGTTTCTGGGGCTCTCTACAACTGTGCCTTCAAATCATTGGTAGATGACTGTGGAAATGCATTGTATGGTTTATAATTTGATGGTAGGAGTTATTTAAATATATGTCCATTGGTTCAGAGTGAAAAGAATTTCTTTGGATCCAACTGCTGATTGCTCTGCTGGCAATGCGATTTCAGAAGTGGTAGTAGATGCTTATGAGTTACTTCTATTCCTTCAAAGAAGTAGGTGTGTCGCAGCTTTCCCCCAGGAATTGCAAGATTTTGTTCGTACTGCTCGTCATTATGTAATTTTCGCTGATGTATTACTATCGTGAATCATAAAAATATTTAAGCCGGTTTATGCAACGCTTTTGATACCTCATGTTGTAAGAGGACTTTCTGGGGCTTCTAGTGAGAAGCAATGCAAAGCAGTGATTGACGAACTAAATGTATCTATCAATGCCCTTGAATCTAAGCAAACAGAGTTCAATGAAGTGGAAAATCTGTTCCTCATTGCGATTGTAGCGTTAGCTGAGTTCTGGCTCGTTTCTATGCCTCATTTAAGTATTCTTCCTCTAGTGCGGTGTTTAGTCAAAGCTAAGCTTTATCGCAATGCTCACTATTTCCTCAGATATTACATGGACTTTTTCTTTTGGTTAGTTACGACACTTTAAGGGATCTTGGTTATTGCGCGCAATGGCATGACAAAAATTTGAATTGATATCTCACTCTACTGTTTGGCGTCGTTTGAAACGACTCATCACTCATCAGAGTATAGTAAGAGATAAAAGAAAACTTTTCCCCGCCAATACAAATTTTTGTCATACCACTGCGCGCAAAAAATGGTCCTATAAAGGGGCATACCAGCGCGTTACACGGGCGATTTAAAATTTGCAAAAGGCGGGGACCAGGTATATTCGAACGAGAATTATTTTTAGATGCAAAATTTTCATTTTATACAAAAAGCTATACACCATATTGGAATCGAACTCGACCACGTTCGGACTACATCAGCACATCATCACTGAGCTACCCATATTATTAGACTAATAATACTATGTTTTTCATGACCTATTGCTCTTTACAGAATAACAATTTTGCATTTAAAAATAATTCTCGTTTGAATATGGCTGGTCCCTGCCTTTTACAAATACGAAATTGACTGTGTAACCCGCTGGTATGACCCTTTAAAGAACATATTTTGCAAGTGATGGAAGGTGCAGATCCTAAATAATTCTTTATTCTTAGCAACCTGCCATCAAGGATCTTGTTCCACTTGCAGACAGAAGAAGACAAACACTTTTTGGAAACAGTCAAAGATGAACACTTGCGTGAAGAGCTCCTGGAACTACTGGTTCAAATTTTCATTGGTACAAATGATCCGGTTCCACTTACGGCCATTCCCCTGTTTGCCAAAATCAATACCGACGCAAGGTATATAATCTTGCATGTTTTTACTGAAAGTTCAACCGCATGTAAATGCTTTTCAATACGATCAAATTTTCAGAATTTTTGTCGCGGAGTCGAATCATGATTGGGGCGCCCTAAGTGGTTTGTGTGGATCTTCTTTTCGCAACGAAGGCAAGATGATAGATGCCTATTACTATCTAGGTAAATTCGTTTGCAATCGCTTAAATTTCATTGATTTTTTTAAAGGGAGTCAAAATATTCGAAATTGCTCGGTTGAAGCTCACTATGCCTCCGTTATAAAATTGGCGTCATGGGATCAGCTTTCAGATGTATCGAACCAGATATCTTTTCCAAAAAGGTGGTTTTTTTCTTCACGTCTTAATATATATTGTTTTTTAAGTGCGCAAACTCATTGGCAGTCAATCTATCGAGCAACTAAATTAATTCATGACAGAAAGCGTAGCCCGATTGGGTCTTCTCTTACCTGCTTTGCAGAAAGTTTGAAACAGAGCAATCGTCACTTACTTGATCTGAAAAGATTGGATCAGCTACGAGATATCGTCATTTTGAATAATTATCTGAAGGTCAAAACCTCGCAAGGTATTCCTTTAATGAAGTCAGTTTATTGGGCTTAGTGCTACATGAAAATATTTTTAGAACAGTTGATTACGAATTGGGGACAGTCATCTTTGGCTATTCTGTCCAGCTGGGAAATAGCTAGAAACGTATCGCAACAAGGCAAGTATTTGCCTGCACTTATGAACATCATTATAAAAAGGTCGAGAGAATTGCGCAAACTTCACTCATATCAGGTGTGTTATGCATATTATTTTCATTATTTTAAAATTAACTGAATCCTTTTTTCGCCTGCTCTGAGATTGTTGGATAAGCTTGAAGGAATCGTCCAATCCAGTGGTTGTCGTAATTTCCTACCCATGACTTTTGTTGAGCGAGCGAAGGTTTTGATTGCAAGTAAGGAATCTTCTTCATCTTTGATGGCTGGTTACTTCCTGAAGCGTGTTATCCATGAGTTCGATTCTGCTGCTGTGAGTATTGATGCGGCAATTTCTGTGGACGATTTCGATTCTCTCAATGATGGCAGTGAAATAAGCCTGCTGAAGATCAGGTCGTACGTACTACTCTCTCGTATATCTCCGAATGATGAAAAAGCCATGGAAAATCTGAAAGAGGTTATTATAATTTTTCTTGCTTTTGCTAGTCTAACATTTTAGGCTTGCAAGCAATCCGCCGTGTTTACTGAAAAGTATCCTAGTATGTGCTCTAAGAATTTCGTCAAGTACGCGACTTTCGCGGAGAAGAGGTATTGGGAGCTTCGCGAGTTTTCCGAAACACCAGCTTTTGCATTGAAGGTAACTAATGACTGAATGTTCGTAGTATAAAAAAAAATTTCAGAAAGAAGCAATCAGTCAATGGCAAGCAGAAATCAATCTATCCAATTCGTAAACTATTTTAGTCATTCGCAGATCAAATTTGGCTTTTAGTAAAGGATCTAATGTCTCTAAAGGAGAAACCTGCAGGAGGGAACGAGAAATAGAATGTGAAAAAGTGGATGTCAAAGCCGTGGAAGATGAGAGAAACACCTATCTCAGGGAATCTTCTAAATATTACCTGAATGCTTTGGTTTTGGGTTCCCTAGAAACTGGATGTTCAGACGCAATCTTAATTCACAGATTTGCTGCTTTGTTGTATGTGAACTATTAATAACCTCTAATCTACCTCGACCTTTTGTGTTCAGAATGCAGAATGTTGATGACGAAGAACTTTCAAGGTTTTCCATGGTTAGCTCAATTGTCGAAATTCAACTAATTATAATTCATCTTTTAGGATTATGTTGACCGGATACCTACCTGTGTTTGGCTGCCTATCTTCAATATTTTATCAAGTTATCTTTTTCAACTGGTCTCCCAATTGCTGCACTGGTATCCAAGGTTTATTTTTAATATAATCGTTGTGTAAGGGTGTGAAAGTTTTTTTCAGATTGCATTGAATGTGAGTGCATATTTATGTCACTACTAATTTATGAAATAATTTACAGCTAATATTTAGGTCGTGAGAGATTACCCCTATCATTGTCTAAATGACTTGCTTTTCTATCTTTCTTCATCTGATGTATGGTTACGTTTTTCGTCAACTTTTGCCTTTCTATTATCGCAAGTTTAGTCAAGAAAAAAAAATCACATTGGCTCTCCTCAAGAAAGTTTGCGAATTTAGTCCTCGTTTGAAAGAAATTATTGCTATTGCCAAAAGAGCTCATGATGTCTTACGGGACTTTGCGAAGACTGACCACTCTCACTTTGAAGCTTGTTCTGAGCGTGGAAAGCGTAAGATACTTTTCTTAAAATTTTTGTAAAATTTCTCTGACTTTTAGAATTATACAAGATCTCGGCAAGACAAAAGATTTTGTCAGAACTCAGTACTCTGCAATCCGTTCCAATTCCTGTTCTCACTCAAAAAGTTGGTCTTTTTTATCTACTGCTTTTCTATAACATGCAAACATTTACAGCTAACCAAGGCTGGGGATTTTGATGTCAGTTCACTTGTATCATTCCAGTATATTCAAAATACCTTTGAGTTGGCCGACGGCCTTTCGACTCCAAAAGTAATTGTTGTCACTGGCTCAGATGGTGTCAAGTACAAGCTAATTTTCAAGGTAAATTGTTTTGTTCCGAAAACATCCAAATATTCTAAACATCTGGCTTACAGAAAGAAGATATTCGTCAAGACGGACTCATCCAACAACTATTCCTTGTTTCTAACCTGTTGATGCAGAAGTCGAAAGTTCTGTCGTCACTTGCGAAATCTTTTAAGCCGCTTCGCCAGTACAGTAATTATTTTGCTTTATCATTGAGTAAAGAGCATTTACCAGAAATTTAGATGTCTTACCACTGGATGGACAAAACGGCATTATCGAGTGGTGTCAAGGTACTCAATCTATTTGCGGTTATCTTGCTGGACATGACAAGAAAGGAGGGGCGCACTTAAAGTATCGTCCTAAGGAGCCTAGTGTATTTGATTTGAGATTTGAGCTCTCGAAGCTAGATCTCAGTCGTCCTTGTCGCTGTCGGGAATTCCTCGCTATCTGCAATAAGATTTCGCCTGTTTTCCGCTACTTTTTCTATGAAAAATTCAGTAAGCTTGAAATCTTTCATCAAAAGGTGGAGGCTTACACTCGAAGCTTAGCGCAGTGGTCAGCTGGTATCTGGTTTAGTCTTATGTTAGGATGACTGAGTTTTCATTTATCTTTTTTTAGTGTGCTACGTAGTTGGCTTGGGCGATAGACATCTAACCAACATTCTGATTGATGAAGAAGGAGAGCTAGTTCATATTGATTTGGGTTGGTGTATTGATTTCTACATTTTGCCCTATTTGGTTTTTTAGGACAAGTGTTCGAGTACAGTAAGCGAATGTTAAAACAGCCAGAGAAGGTCCCGTTCCGCCTCACAAGAGAGATGGTGGGATTTTTTGAATTCTGTCAAATATTTAATGTTTTTAAACTTCTTTAGGTGGATCCTATCTTACTAGATGGAATTCATGGAAAGTTGAAAAGGATTGCATGCGAAACGCTTAAGACTATGAGGGAGAACGCACAGGTAGATGTTGTGCGGTACTGTGAGTGATTTATTTAACTGTGATTAAAGGTTCTGATTGGCATATCTTCGTTGATTCTATATGATCCCATCTCTTCGCTGAAATCTAGATTAAGCCTCGACAAAAGGATGGACAAAGCGCAGAGGAATCTTTTTGCGGAATGTGCTATATCGAGGTTAAAAGAGAAGCTAGCTGGGAGAGATCTTACTTATGCAGAGATGAATGCCGAAGAGCAGGTAGCCCATCTATTTGAGGTGCTATATCGAGTTTTATTACCACAATGTATCTTTTAGATGACTCGCCTGATTGCAGACGCGAGGAATCCAGAAAATTTGTGCCAAATGTTTGCTGGGTGGCTTGCCTTCTTATAATTTAAACCTTGAAGATATATTGTTGATCAAGTAATTCTCATTGTTCGTATTTCCTCTCACCCTTATCAAAGTATTCTGAATAAAGAAACTGATAGTTTATTTTTCTGATAGAAATCTTCACTTAACGTTTTTTTAACGTGGCAAGGCTTGTTCCGCCCCACATAAATTCTTGATAGGACAGAATGGGCTACCAGACAATTTCTAATATTTTTAGAATTTGTCGCGCGACATTTTCTAATATTTTTCGGTAAATTCGGGACAAAACAACCGAATTTACCGAAAATATTAGAAAATGTCGCGCGACAAATTCTAAAAATATTAGAAATTGTCTGGTAGCCGACAGAATGCGCTGATCACAATGGGCACGAGTCAATTTTGCTTCAATGGCGGGTATGTAGGTGAAAGGGGTCCAAGAGCTAAACAATTGTGTATGGTGAAAATTCACTTAATACCAAATGTTTTGGAGTGGTACGCCATGATTGTCATAGTGCAGTCAGGCTCATAATATACTAAAATTACCCAAAGAATTACGCTTTGGCACTATTTTATGAATAATCTCTTTCGATTCATTCCCCTTTATTTTTCAAGCTAGCAAAAGCGGCTTGGAGAATATCTCTCTCTATTTTTTTTCCATTCTTTCTCAATCGATTTAGCTGATCTTTAATGTCTAAAATTATTTCCTACGACAAGCTGGGCAAGGATGACCTAGCCAAAATTATTGCTCAACACCTTACCACCATTGAACAACAACAAGCTCAGCTGGTTTCTTTGACTAAGTGTACTGAAACCTTGACTGAGACCAATAAGAGGCTAACTGCTACCAATGGAAAGGTCATTCAAGAAAACTGCTCCCTTCGCGATCGGATCGACGAACTTCAAGAAGAGCTTAAGAAGGACAACAGCTATGGAAAGCATGCTCCGGATTTCACGCATAGTATGGTTCAAGCGATGCGTGAGGCAGAACAAATGAAAGGAAAATCTCTACGGGCTGTCATTGAGCGAGTCCCAGAAGCAAGTGACGACAAAGAAACAAAAGAAAGTGATGCCTGTCTAATATCATCAATCATCAAAGCAACAGGCAAACAATTGGATGTTGATTTAGCCAAGATTAATCGGCATGGCTCAAAAAACTTTCACCGAGGCCGAATCATCAAAGTCCCTTTCTCAACTGAGAAAGACAGAAATGAATTTCTCCGGAGCTTTGGTAAAGCTGTGGCTTCTCTTTCTACTCATCCTGGACCTATTTCTGCTCGCCGAGACATGACTGAAAGTGAGTTGAAGATTTTAAGTACCATAAGAAAGCAGTGCTACGAAAAAAATAAAGAGTGTGGCTTTTTCAAATTTTTTGTCTCTGATCTTTCTATTAAGGAAAATAAGGATCCTAAGCCTTTTAAGAAGCTGCACTAGGATTTTGGGGACAAACTAGGAAATTTTAAGTGTCTTTATTTCAACGCGCGTTCCATTTTTAACAAAATTCCTGAGCTTCACCATATCGCTTCAAACCAAAATCCAGATCTGATATTTATTACCGAAACTTGGTTAAGTAATGAAAACACAAATCTAAATGAACTTTCTTGCAATGGAAAGTACACACCGATTTTGACTAATAGAACTAACCAAAGAGGGGGTGGAAGTGCTATTCTTATATCGACTAAAATTCCATTTAAAGAAATACCTGAAGAAAAAAATGGGTTTGAGATCACTTCGATCAAACTTCTGATTAAACCGAAAACTGAACTTCATTGCGTTTACCGACCTCCTAATTACTCATTAAATAAAACAAAATCTTTTTTCAAAACTTTAAAAAAGTTATCTTCTGATAATGCACTGTTTTGTGGGGATTTTAATTTGCCTAAAATTGACTGGTCTTCAATGAAAAGTGCAAATGATGAAGTCTCAGCTTTACTATTAAATTTTATTACTCAAAATGGTTTTACGCAACACATTCTCAGTCCTACAAGAGATAAAACAACTCTTGATTTAGTACTCACTAATCCTGCTAGCTTAATTTCCGACGCCCTAGTTCTTGATCCCTTCTCAACATCTGATCACAATTCCATTTCTTTTCTTTTGCAAACAAAAAAATTGTTTACGAAAGAGACTAAATTGATGGCAAGAGATTTTTCTTTTGCCAATTTATCTCTTCTGAACATTGAGCTATCAAAAATTAACTGGGAGCAATGTTTTTCTTATCAATTTACAGTTGAAAAGAAATACTTTTGTTTTATAAACATTTTGTGCGAAAACATAGACAAATGTCTTCCTTTCAAAGATCTTTTACAGAATAATGGGATCAGATATACAAAGCAAATAAGAACCCTTTCAAAGGAAAAACTGAGACTTCATCGTTTAGCTCTCACAAATCCATATATGAAAAATAAATACAAAAATTGCTGTCAGCTACAAAAAACTCTTTTAAGAAAACTGCATAATGAACATGAAAAAAAGCTTCTTGGAAAAACTCGCAAAGATTTTTATCGATACATTAACAAAAAAATTAATCCCAGTCAAACAATTCCTCCACTAGAAAACAATTCAGAATTATTTTTAAATGACATTGACAAAGCTCAAATACTATCTGAAACTTTTTTGACTTCGTTTTCAAATACGTCGGATAATAAAAAAGATGCTGAACTCACCCCTTTTTATAAGGATAACAACATTTTAGAGGACGTCGAATTACAAGTTCACGACATTTATAATCTTTTAAACAAATTACCTAACCGAAATTCGACTTCTCCAGATAAAGTTCCGTTCATTGTCCTTAAAAAATGTGCCCTTATTTTGGCAGAACCTGTCACTACTCTCCTCCGAACAATACTAGATCAGAAAAAGATTCCGAGTTTTTGGAAAACCTCAATCGTGGTGCCAATTTATAAAAAGGGGGACAAATCAAACCCTTCTAATTACAGGCCTATTTCTTTAACTTGCACATTATGCCGTTTTTTGGAACAAATTATTGCCAAAAAAATAACAAATTTTTTGTTAGAGAACAAATTTTTTTCCTCTGCTCAATTCGGGTTTTTAAAAAATCGATCTACAGATACGCAATTATTAGCTACACTCAATGACATTACTCAATCTCTTAAGCAAAACAATAATTCAGACATGATATACATTGATTTTGCCAAAGCTTTCGATTCTACTCCCCATCAAAAATTACTCCAAAAAATCTATAGTTCGGGTATAAGAGGAAAAATATTCCATTTTATAAAAGAATTTTTAACTGGAAGAACTTTTCGAGTTAAAATAAATGATTCTTTTTCTGAACCGAAAAAAATTGCTTCTGGTGTCCCTCAAGGAAGTGTCTTGGGCCCACTCCTATTTCTCATATACATAAACGATCTCCCAAAGTGCCTGCCAAAAGAAATAGGAATAAAAATTTTTGCTGATGATGTAAAAATATATCACAGCTTTCCTACCAAAAGTGAATCACTAAAACTGCAGGAAGCACTAGACAACCTTTGCCTGTGGTCAAATAAATGGGACCTTAGAATAGCACGCGAAAAATGTATAGTAGTTCATTTCGGAAAAACAAATCCTAAAACGATTTACGAACTCGATTTAGAACCAATTCCAAAATCAAATTGTGCAAAAGACCTTGGTGTTTTGATTGATATAAACTTAAATTTTAATGATCACCTTTCGAAAATAATTCAATCAGGAAATCGTGCTTCTTTTCTAATTTTACGTTCGCTTCAAACAAAAAATTTAGCTACTTTAATTTTTGCCTATAAGACTTATATACGACCCATTCTTGAATACGCAACAACTGTGTGGAACCCTAAATTAAGACAAGACTCTAACAGAGTTGAAAAAGTTCAAAAATTTTTTACTAAAATAGCTTTGAAAAAATGCGGCTATAAAAAAATATCATACGAACAGAGAGTGAGAATTTGTGGTCTCAAAACGCTTTTCGAAAGACGACTGATGTTTGATCTTATCATGCTTTATAAAATTTTATTTAAAAAGTCGAACTTTCAGCTGGACTCCTATTTTCAAATCACGACCTCCCAGCGTAGATATCCGCACATTGTATCTAATGAGTCTTTTGCTCACAACCCGTTTTTGTGTAGAACTATAAAGTTGTGGAATAAAATTAACCCAGAAATTTTAAATTCGAAAAGCACTATCCATTTTAAGCAGGCTCTGAAAAAATTAGACTTAACAAAAATAAGTGAAGCTTCTTAAAAGTTCTGTCTTTAGTTTCCTTCTCCCTTTCCCTCTTGTTTGTTTTATTTATGTCCTTTTTTTTTTTTTTTTTTTTGTAGTGACTTTTTGATTGCTAATCGATTATTTAGGGAATGTGAAAATTAAAAAATTGTAATTTAAACTTATTTGTGATTCAAACTGTAAGTGCAATTGTATAATGCCTTGTTTGTCCAATAAATAAATTAAATTAAATAAATAAATTTGCAAAGTTAACATATATTATGAGCCTGGGTGTAGTATGACAATCATGGCCACAAAAAAAAATTCTAGTGGGTCCCCAGCAAAACCCCAGTGGACACTCTGGGAACCTGGTTTTCCCAACGAATTCCCAGATAATCAACCCTTCCCACTGGATTCCCAGTGGAAAACCAGTGATAACTGTTCACTGCCCATTGGATCCCCACTGGGAATCTACTGGGTCCTGTTTCCCACTAAATTACCATCGAATTCCATTGGGTTCCCAATGGGGATATCAACGCCACTGATTGGAAAGGTAGACTTGTAAACCTTTGCCTGGAAAAGATGTAATCTTCGTATATTATATAGCCTAATAATGAATTTTTGACATCATAGCAGCCAAATCCCTTCTGAGACTTTCTGAACCACGAGCTAGATCCGAATGTAATTGCGCCTATTTCTTTGTTTATTCTCTTTTTATTTTCCTTCGAAAATCCTTTCATTACACAGTCTGTCGAATTTACAGCATCACAGAGTATGCAGATCAGAACAAATTTTGATACAGAAAAGAAAATAGCTGTATCGTCTTCAAACCTGAAAATTCCGAAAATTTTTGTCTAGGGCTTCCACGCACTGTCTGATATACAGATTTTTTTGGCGTAAGCAAGGATGTTTCAATAACGGTTGTGAGGCCGGTACCTAGTCCTCTGCTTCTGCCGTAGTCTTAGGTCTAGCTCTCGTATCATGAGATTAACGCGGCTCGCTCCACAGGGCTAACTCACTAAGTGGTTGCTTCCCATATGTTGCTCGCCTCGAAGCTGACCTTATGACCTAAGACTGCAACCGTCGATCCTTGTTACACCAAATTCAATATAAAAAATAGAAACACGATGAAAAAAACAATAAATGACTGCGACACGCAAAATTTCAATGACTGAACTAGAGACAGAAAAATGCCTTCCAACGGGATCCCGGGACGGGATTTTGGGGCAAAATTTTGACCGGGACCGGGACCGGGACAGGGTTTGGTCAAAAATTGGACCGGGACCGGGACCGGGATTTTCAAAACCAAAAACCGGGGTCCCGCCGGGACTCCGGTTATAAAACGGGATTTTTTCAATAACGCGTTAAAATACGTATTTTTTCAGAAATTCTTTATTGACACAACCTCCCTTAAACTACGTTCACTCTACAATTTCAATAACAGTAATTGATCAATGGAAGAGCTTTATTCAAAAACACTAGCATTTCGGCTTTCTCAGGGTTCAGATTGCTTCTTCGGTAGTCGTAGACATCGCCAGCGACGGAGAACACTTGCTCGCTAGGCTGACTTGTTGCTGGAGCAGAGAGAAATCGACGTGCGAGATTGGCCAAGTTTGGATAGATGGTTTCATTTGTCTAAAGTTGATTTTGAATTAACATTTCAAATTTAATGTCCCTATCCTATTTCGGACAAATTAGTTTACCTTCCAAAACTGTAGAGGATCCTCATCTGGATCGATGCACTTCAGCTTGTTGTAGGCATGCATTTCCATGATCGCTGCATCCACCAAAGGCGAGTCTTCACTGGCATCGTCCACGAACAGCTGCTTATGACGATCGAAGAATGAATTTGAGCGCTTGGGCAAAGGCGAGTGCGGCACTAAAACAAAAAAGTAATGTTCGTAGAATTTTCATGCTGCATTAATTAAGAAGTATTTCACCTGTCTCTTCGAAGATTGCAATGTCCATTAGGCTTCCACATTCTTCTTTGATCCATGATTCCACGCTTGTGCGAAAGTCCACTTTCTTCGATGCAATTCTGTCCTTGAAGCGGGGGTCGAGAAACATTGCGAGCCCATGAATTCTTAATTAATTCAATTATATCACTGAAATATTAAAAATGTACTCACTTCTCATACTCCACGTTGAATTTTTCTCCCAAGAAGCCAAGGATGTTCGCTCGAATTTCTTGCAACTCCAGCTCGCTGATGTCATAGATATCCCTCGTCAAAGCTCTAGCAATAGGGAACTGAATGGAGATTGGCTCATCATGGCGACACAATTGCTTCGAAGCGGACTCCAGAGGGTCGAGAATTTTCATCATATTTTTGACCGTTGCCCATTCTTCTTGCATGAGGTTCAGATTCATTTTGCCCCATCGCATCAAGTACATCTCGATCGCTTTCTGTTGCTCCACTAAACATTGGCACATATAGAAAGAAAAGTTCCACCGAGTCGGAACATCCTGTAAGTTACAAATAAGAATTAATTTTAGCACAGTAGTAACAAGAGTTATTACCTGCTTGATCGTGTGAATCGGTAGTTCAAGTCGCTTCTGCTCATCTTCCAATCGATCACGAGCCAAGAGTGAATGCTTGAAATGACCAACGAGAGATCGACACCTCATCAGAACTTGCAAAATATCCTTCTCCTTGAAGATGGCATTGTTGACCACCAAGTTGAGCTTATGCGCACCGCAGTCCGCATGCGAAAATCCTTCAGTCTCGAATGCCTAAATATATTAATAAAGAAATGAAGGAATCACAAATAATAATCGCAACAAATACCTTTCGCATATTTCCCGCTTCATCTCGTAGAAACACGTGGCATTTTTCCACCGGGATCGACCACTTGCGCAGCATTTTTTGGACCATATCGCCGATTGTTTCGAAATTGTGGCTGCCGGAGAAAGGTTGGACGCATAGGATGTGTTTGAGTCGGACCCATTCTTGATTGATGCCATGCGCTGTTAGGCTGAAATAGCTCAATGTAAAACCCAATTAAAATAAAAAACGAACCTGATAAATGATGATGGTCCTGTCCAAATGTCTGACGTGAAGGAAAGATATTGGCACTGATCGATCAGATATTTGACCTTCGCTTTCACTTGCTCATACATCCTCGGAAGCACCCAATCGGCATAATGATGGTAACCTACAGAATAAACAGCATTAACCGCCAATGTGTGCTCAATAAAACAATACCTTTCAGACTCTCACGATCGGATATAGAAATAAGTGGCTTAAATGTTGGCTGGTCGACGATTGCAAAAGGAAGATTGGCACAGGCAATATGATGCACGACCTTCTTGTCCAGTGATGAGAGTTCTCCTTAATGATACATAAAATGCCATATGCAGAACAATGAAATAATGATTAAATAGTACCTTTCGGCAAAATCTTCACAAACTTGTCCATCGAATTCTTCTGAGACGCTTGCTTCTCTACCACTTCCTTCAGCTTGATGGCGAAATCGTCGTGCGTTTTCGCGTGAACGAAGAGCCCCTTTGTACTGTGATCCGACATCTTGATGATTTTCTGACATGCTTCACATTTCGCTTCGGTAGCCGATAGTTTTGCATAAAGTCCGATTTTCCAGATTGCACTCATCTGAAGATACAGAAAATAACAGAGAACGCAAAAGAATTGCTGGGAGATAAGTGAGAAAAAGCACTCAAAATACAACGAATGAAAACTTTATGAAATTTATATTAATGAAAAAATTTATGTGCTTAAAAATTTAACCAATTTTGACATTTATTTTCAAAATTTTGATCCCCGGTATTTGATCAAAACCGGGACCGGGACCGGGATTTTCGAAAATGACCAGGCGGGATTCCGGGACGAGATTTTTGGGCAAAAATTTGACCGGGACCGGGACCGGGACGGGGTTTTGGTCAAAATTTGGACCGAGCGGGACCGGGATCCCGCCGGGATCCCGTCCCGTTTCTGTCTCTAGACTGAACTGTCTTATTAAACTGTTCAAAAAGTCTGAATTTAAAAAGCAAATTCTGACAAATTTCTTTGAAATTTTGTTGTGATTTTCGAAATGTTTTTGCACTAGCACGTAGCCCTTGATCTTGGCTTTTAAACAAGCTACAAGCACTGCTAAATAATTTTAGAAATATATAAATTCAAAAGTCTTAAACAAAACAGTGTTAATTTAAAAAAATTTCAGGTTTTTTGGCCACCCTGTAGATGCTAATTTTTTTTGAAACTTTAGAGATATTGACAAAAAAAAGCAAACTGGTGTTAAAAATAGGTAATTTAAACAAAAATGTCTAAATATACATAGTTCCAAAGTTAGTTAGCTCACACACCCACACGCATATATAAATAACCATATAACTAGTTAATTGTCAATCAAACTACATAACTCTGCTGCATTATATCAGGGTATCAATCTTTCCATTTTAAAAAGACTTGTTCTTTTTGGGTCACTCGTGGTTTTTATTATTTTTCAAATTTTACGTCAAAATATTTACATTTTGCTATAGGATGGGAATGAACGCTGGATAAAATGGCATTTTAACTTGAACATGGTAAGAATTTTCGGCACTAGTAGCGAATACGCCCCCATCCCTATAAATTTGACCCTCCTGAGATCGCTATAACTTTAAGTACTTTTTCCGGAGTCTGAAACATAAATTTGGGTACTCTTTATTTAAGTTTTAAAATGAAAAAATTTTGGGGAGGGGGATTTGCTACTAGGGTCAAATATTCTTTGAGAATATTCTGTTATACGTTTAATAAAATCTAAAAACCACCCACAAATAGAACTTATTCAACTCCAACAATACAACAAAAAATTTAAAAACCAAAAATCAGAAGGATAAAATATTTAAAGAATCGAAGACCCGAAATTAAAAATTTCAAATTTGGTACTTCTGCAGTTCTTAACTCCCATGACTTTTCAATTTTTCTCTGTATTTTTTTCCGGCTTGTGCTATTTAACAGGATAGGCCAGAAACAGTAAAGCAGACTTAAAAATATTTTCCAGACTCCAAAAGGTGATATAACATATTTGAGTTATCTTAACATGCACTGGCTTACCCTTCACAAATCAAAAATCCAAGGCGAAAATTGAAGGTACAGCTTAAGAACTGCAGAAGTAACCCAATTTATCAAATTTTAAACAATGTCGACAATTTTTACATCCACTTTACGGCCATGTAAAATCGATGAGATCACTTGAAGAATACATCCCCACTCAATTTAAAAAAAAATACCTCCGGAAAATTTCCTCAGTACCCCAGCTGATTTTCTATAGATTTATTTATTTTTTATTTATTTATTTTTATTTGCATCTTTTAATAAAAGATCACAATTTTATTTAAAATATTGTTTTATTTAATCATTTAAAAAATAAAAAATAACAAAAAATCTTGGGGGACCTAGGCGAATTTCTGGGGTGTATTCTTTAATTTAGCCGAACTATGTGATATTTTTCAAATTTCTATATAGAAAAAAACAAAAAGATATAAAAACCAAAAATAAAAGCGAAAAAAGTGACGAATTGGTGTGGTGGAATGCTTGCAACAAAGTCACAAAATAGTGACTTTGCATTTCAAAACTAGAAGAGATTTTTTCAACTTCTTTCTTTTTTTCTATAACTTTATTGTTTGGTTTCCACCAATTTTGTT
This sequence comes from Ditylenchus dipsaci, assembly GCA_004194705.1. Lineage (NCBI taxonomy): Eukaryota > Metazoa > Nematoda > Chromadorea > Rhabditida > Anguinidae > Ditylenchus > Ditylenchus dipsaci. The sequence goes on along the minus strand of SADC01001100.1, from coordinate 36,567 downwards.
GTTGTTGTGTTCACAAGGCTACTGATTTTGCTGCTCTCGCTGCTGTGATTATGAAAAAAGGATGAACTTTAAGAGAGAATGGGTGTGATAGGCACATGCTCTTTCAATGAAACTAAGGAAAAATTTGTAGTTCAAAAAATGTGGTGATGGTCGGTAGACAGAGAAATTTGTTTTAAATATTTTCCACTTCGAAAATATTAATTTTTTAAATTTATAAGGACTGTAATTCCATCTTTGTTTTTATTCAAGCATGGCAAAACAAAAACTTTGATGCTACTATGATATACCCATATTTTTTTGCTCTGATCTGATACTTTTGGTCATTCGAAGAGCAAAATTTTTTTGAGATTTTCAGGTTTCTAACCTAAACCAAACAAGCGGAATCGGTGGAACTAGTGATAGTTAAGAAAAAGAAATAAACAGCTCTGAAACATGTTTGGTATGCTTTTAGATACAGACCCTCAAAGTCTGAGGAGGAGGTGACTAATATACAGATTTTTTCGGCGTAAGCAAGGATGTTTAAATAACGGTTGTGAGGCCGGTACCTAGTCCTCTCATTCTGCCGTAGTCTTAGGTCTGGCTCTCGTAGCATGAGATTAACGCGGCTCGCTCCACAGGGCTAACTCACTAATTGGTTGCTTCCCATATGTTGCTTGCCTCGAAGCTGACCTTATGACCTAAGACTGCAACCGTCGATCCTTGTTACACCAAATTCAATATAAAAAATAGAAACACGATGAAAAAAACAATAAATGACTGCGACACGCAAAACTTCAATGACTAAACTGTCTTATTTAAATTGTTCAAAAAGTCTGAATTCGAACAGCAAATTCTGACATATTTCTTTAAAATTTTGCTGAAAAATTTTCGAAATTTTTTTGCACTAGCACGTAGCCCTTGATCTTGGCTTTTGAAAAAGCTACAAACACTGCTGAATAATGTTAGAAATATAAAAATATAAATTCATTAGAAATATAAATTCGTTAGAAATATAAAGTATAAATATAAATTCAATATAAATTCATAAAAATATAAAGAAATATAAATTCAAAAGTCTTAAACAATACAGTGTTAATTTTGAAAAATTTCAGGTTTTTTGGGCCACCCCAGAGTGCAGAGCTGTCCTGCTTTAGCAGGAATTTCCTGCTTTTTGCTTTCAAATCGGGCAATACTTTTTTTGTCACAGATTCACTTTTTTTTGTACCAGATTCACTTTTTTCTGTCACAGATTTGATTTGTCACAGATTCACTTTTTTTTGTACCAGATTCACTTTTTTTTGTATCAGATTCACTTTTTCCTGTCACAGATTTCCTCATTTCTGTCACAGATTCAGTTCTCGACACGAAATCAACAATTTTTAAAATTTTTGTGTGAAATTCAGGGGTGAGCAAAGTCCAGGTGGCTGGAGACCCACTCCGGAATGGCCAAAAGGCCAAAATTATTGGTTTTTTGGGGTTTACTAAAGGGGAGTAAACTTTTTGAGAAAAATCGATTGAGCGGATCAGATTTCGGGTCCGATGGGCTTAATCGCTCAGAATTCCAGGTTTATGGTGGTTTCGAGTGGTTCAGGGTGGATGTATGGGCGATTAAGCCGATCGGACCCGAAATCTGATCCGCTCAATCGATTTTTCTCAAAAAGTTTACTCCCCTTTAGTAAACCCCCAAAAAACCAATAATTTTGGCCTTTTGGCCATTCCGGAGTAGGTCTCCAGCCACCTGGTCTTTGCTTACCCCTGAATTTCACACAAAAAATTTTAAAAATTGTTGATTTCGTGTCGAGAACTGAATCTGTGACAGAAATGAGGAAATCTGTGACAGAAAAAAGTGAATTTGGTACAAAAAAAGTGAATCTGGTACAAAAAAAAGTGAATCTGTGACAAATCAAATTTGTGACAGAAAAAAGTGAATCTGGTACAAAAAAAAGTGAATCTGTGACAAAAAAAAGTTTTGCCCTTTCAAATCCTGCTTTTTGCTTTTAAAAAAGCAGGAATTTTCGCTAATTTTTCAATAATTTTTCATATTTTTTTTCTTATTTTTCAGGGGATGGAGCAATAGGCTAAGTAGACTTTTCAATGTATGTTTTGTCTAATTTTAGATTCTCCAGCCATTTAATAATGTTCTGATTCAGGAGTTCTACGGTCGCTCTCTGGAATACATGGACAAATGGACTACTCCCCTGAAAGAACTCGATCATTTAGACTGGCTTGAGCTCGGAGAAAACTTTACACACAGAAATGTATTGGCCTCATACAAGAAGTTCATTGGAGGTAAAAACTTTCGATGAATCCTATGAATATTTCTGTGTCCATTTTTTATGATTGTAGGTTCGTCTGATCAGTGCTTTCTTGATGTGTCTGAGGCTATCACCAAAATCAATGAGCTTAACAAAAGAGATGCCTTTCAATGCCTTTCACCTATCGAGAAGTGGGTCGTACTTTTCAGGAGAAATGGCATGCTGGAGTTGAAGAAGGTGGTCCGAGCTCTTCTAAGTCCTTTTGCTTCGAATGCATATTGTGAAACCATCTTCTCTTTGGTCAAAAGAATCTGGACGGACGAGAAAAACCGCCTTGAGGTGCCTACTGTTAATGCACTCGTCTGCATCAAATCTACACCGCTGAAGTGTGAGGAAGCTTTCGACTACTCTCTGCAAAAAAAGGATCTTCTCAAGGAAGCGCAAAGAAGTGAGAAGTATGGAAAGAACGATTAGTGAGAAATGATTTGAGAGGTTTCCCTGATGTCTATTGTTGTTATGCGAATAAATATGTTAAGTCCTGCTTTTTGGAGATTTTTTGGTTAAAAATACTGCTTTTTGAATACAAAATCCTGCTTTTGTAATTTTTGATCTGTGCACTCTGGGCCACCCTGTACATGTTTTCAAGTGGTACGCCATAATTGTCATGTTCAGTCTGAAAACCTAAAGACCTCAAAATGGGTTTTAAATAAGGTTTCGTTTAGAGGTAGAAATGACACGGGACGGAACAATTCGCGCCCGCTCAGCTAAATTTTAGGGGATTGTCTCGTTCCGGAATCCCGCCCGGAATTTCTTATTAACTGTCTCGTCCCGGTATAATTTCTGTCCCGACTGTCCCGTCTCGGAAAAATTTCTAGGTTTAGGGAATCCCGGAATCCCATTCTTCTTGAGACGGAAAATCTGCCACCCACCGCAATTGATAAAGCTTTTTTGCGATTATTTTTTACGTATTATACTTGCAGTCGTGCCACTTTGGGTTGTTTCAGTCATTTGATAGTAAATTTTTAGCTGAAAATAAATTTGTGTAGTTAAAGTGCTTATTTGGTGCAAAATTTGACGGACTTTCAAATTAATACAAACTTAGTCGGTTAGGATGCCGTATAACATGCAAAATATTGGCATTTTTCAAAATTCTGTGAAGTACAACATTTAGTTCTTTCTTGTAAACACCAAAAGTGACTAGTATCACCGCTTATATTTAAGTACATTCACTGCAGCAGAAAGCGCAGATTCTGCGCATCATTTTAATACCAAAGAAGACAGCAAATCATAGAATGAAGCAGTGCCAGGATCAAAAAATTGGTTGGGCTGTAGGTAAAAACATCCGTCAAAATATGTGAATCTCCCGTCAAATTTTTTAAAACTTCTTGTTCTCGGTGTTTACTTTTAAAATTCACTATCTTTTGCGATAGTATGTAGCCCTGGATCTCTAGTTTCTAATAAGCTATCAACTGGCTGACTACAATGTTGAAAAGTGGGAGAAACAATTGATTTTGAAAAAAATAGGTGTAGTATTAAAAGGGTAATATTTAGGGTTGTCCAATGCCAAAGTTGACTTCAACTTTGGCGCCAAGTTTGGCAAATCTAGTCAAAATTATGCCAAAGTTGAAAAAAACGATGTAGATAAAACTGATCTTGAAAAACAGGCACACACTGGATAAAATGACCTTTTTTCTTCGAAACAACTCTTTTTTCGAGTGCTTTTCTTGGTTTTTTTCAACCCACTCGTTCTCTGGTTTTACGTGCCATTGTCTGGATATTTTGCCTAATCGATTGATTGGTTTGAGGAGCCATGTTTCCGGCGGAACCCTCATATGACTGCTTTTCCGTATTTAACTGTGTTTTAGGCTAATCAATGGGAAATCCAAAGCACTGAAGCTGGCAATTTTGCTAATCGAATCTTTATAAATTATTTATTTCAGACTCGATGTGGAGACAGCTTTAAAGCTGAAATTCATCAAACACAACCTGCTGCTGGAGCACGCTAAATTGTTCAAGAAACTGAAGCAAAAGGATGAATCGGATGAGCCGGATTCAGAAGAGGGAGAAAATGTTGAGGAAAATAATATTGTGGAGGAAATCGATGAATTTGATGGATTGTTTGATGAGGAATAGAATTTTATCTTTGTTCGTTTTGAATAAAGATTGATTGTGTATACCTAGTTACTTTTTGATACAAAAATTGCCTTGGTCCCCCTATTGTTCAACTTTGGTGCAACATTGGCAAATCTGGCAACTTTGGCGCCAACTTGGGTACAATCTTCAACTTTTGCAAAAGTAGACAACCCTAGCAATATTTAAACGTGCCCGCTAATCTGTGAAAAATGCCCGATAATTTGTGAAAAATGCCCGCTAATTTTTTTTGTTATTGCGTACAGTCGCCTCTCAATAAACCGTCACTTCGATAAACCGTCACTTTAGATAAACCGTCACTCTAAGTCCGGTCCCGTCCAATAAAGTTACGCTCGATAAACCGTCACTTTGCTTCGCATTTTAAAATTTTGTTTCAAATTTTTGCCGTTGCATGAATGTCTGGGTTTGTAAAACTACTAAATACGTACAGCAGAACTTTGCCGATCCCGTTATTCTCAGTCACAGTGATGCCTTGGATGACGTCTATTACAAGGAGCGCAAAAAGAATGAAAAGCAAAGTCAGCTCACCGATTTCTTCCATTATGTCCTTCGACCTGCAGAGCAGGATGATGAAAATGGCTACGTGAGCGATAAATCTCTGGAATTGGATTGGAACGATGAATTGAATGCACCGAATCCTGAATTTCACGCCTTTTGATTTAAATTTGTCACATCCTGGTATATTATTTGTTGTTGTTGATAATTACTGTTTCCACCTCCTTGTTGTTGTTATGATTTTGGTTTTTGTTCTGGTTGTTGTTATCACCTCCTGGTTATGTTTAATGGTTTGGGAATAAATCTTTGATTGAATGATGTTTTTTGTTGTTTTGTTAGTTAAAATATAAGCCCACATGCTCCAATAAACCCACATGCTAAGGTGCAGTCAGAAAATAAACCCACATGTGGGCTTATTTGAGGAAATACGGTATTTGAATTTTATTTTAGTCGGTTTTCCTAATAGCGACTTTCGAATTACAAGACTGAAAAAATAGACACATTGAAATTAGCAGGTTTTCACACTAAATTTAGGTGCATAGACGTTTCCCCAAAATGAAGCTTTTTTTCAAACAACAGGGGGGACCGAGGCAGATTTTTAGTTTTCTTTCGAAATTTTTTATATTGTGTCCGAATCACTCCAAACCATCCCAAACCATCGCAAACCACCCCGAATACCCTCAAACCGCCTTAAACACCCCTAAGCCAAACCTAAAAATAAAATTTCTTAAAAATAAAAAATAACCCATTTTCTAACTTAAAATTGTGTGGGGAATCAGGTTTTTTGCACTTGGGGTTCTGTCGTAGTGCAATGGGTGATTTCAGTGGGTGCTCGTATCTTCTCCGGTTCAAATTCACTTGGTAGCTGCCCTTTTTAATTTTTCTCATTTGTTTTAAATTTTGGCTAGAAAATCACACAAGCCATTAAACATCAAGAATGAAACGAAAAGCATGCAGCCTTACTGATGAAATCGACTACTTGAAATCAATTTACAAATATTCATACAGCAGTTTTTAGTCGAACAACCGCTTATTTTAAAAAACCCTATTTTGAAAACCGTCTATTTTAAAGACCGCTATATTTTGAAAACCGTACATTTTGAAAACCGTTGCATTTAGAAAAAACGTATATTTTTGAAAACGCTATTTTGAAATTCGCTATTTGAAAAGCCGTTGTATTTTGAATAACGTCTATTTTTCAAACACCTTTTTTGTAATGACGATAGCGCCTCGATAAGGCGTCACTCTCAATAACCGTTTTGATCTCTGGTGGTGAGCAAAAAGAACTCCTTTGTGCATTTTTGACCATGAGTCTTGCTCGGAATCATGTCTAAGGCAAGTGAGTGCGCGCATCTCTAACCGACCAAGCCCGCTGCGTCCCCTTCGGGGGCGCAGCGGGCTTGGAGTTGAGATGGAGTAGACTTTCATTTAACTTTTGTGCTGATTTTCCGCCTATCTTGAAGCTCTTGAATTCCTCTACAAGTATTGACCAGGCATCAAGCAGATAAACTACCAGAGTAAAAAAACTTCCCATGATTTCAGTAAAATTGTAAATTCTTCAAAACGGCTTTTTTTGATTCTTTTAATTTTTTACTTACGATAACTTTTTGGATACAGGCAAACGATATACTATTAGAAAGCCAGATAAAGGGCTTTCTTATCAGCATAAAATAAAATGTTGAAATAAATAAATTCTGTGCTCACCAGCCTGAAAAAAAAACATCCATTTTCAAAGAGTCGCTGTGAGAATTGTCATAGTTATGGGCATCGTACTCTAGCGAAGAGGTCCGATTTTGCGATCACCGTGTTCAGCAGGTCTGAAAACTCCCAGGTAGTCAAACGTTGCAGTCGGGAATTCTCATGTCAAGACAATAGGTTTCGAACGAACTCTAAATAATCTAGTTCAAAAGGCAAATTCGAATTTGTCTCGCCCAGATTTCATTGATAGAGCGAGTAAAGTTGAAAAGTCATGATTCTTAATTGTGGATCTGATTTTGTTAGCTGCTCTATTGATGTTCTCCAATAAGGTTAGTGACTAAAACAGGGTAGCATACCCCTACTTATGGGGGTTTGCCTTGGCGATCAAGGCAAAAAGTCAAACTTTTGGTCGAATTTTTTTTAAAAGAATGCCTTGCTGCCACCTGAAAACATCTTTTCTGGCCTAATAACGACCGGGGAGACTTAAAAATGTGGTTAAAAGGTAAAAAAAAATGCTGCCCAACTATATAGCGCTTTTCCTACGTAATATACAAATTAATAAATTTTCACAAAATTTTAAAAATACATTTTTTCCTATAATGAATCTATAAATTTGTTTAACTTTTTCTCAAAAGTTAGCCTTTAATCTAGCATAAAGTTGATCATATTTAGGTCTGTGTCCAACTCCACTTCATATATCGTCTTGCTTTTAATGCAAGCTATTATTTGAGTAATCTTTTTCTTTAATTTAATTAATTTCCCGGTTTTTGTATCAAAGGCATTTTTTAACACGTTTTTGTCTTCCTTAGCTGCACTGTTTTTGTGGGCTAAAAATGCGTTTTGTTCATACGGATGTTGCTTTAAGTAATCAGTAACAGGCTTAATACTTCGGGAATATACATTGTTGACTGCATTTGTTGCGGCATTCAAATCCGCAAGTGCTATTTCTTGAGCTGTTATTATCTCGTCTTCATTGTTCGATGCCCATTTGCCTTCTTTCAGCATCACAATGGCTCTGGCGTAAAATGCAGGAGCTGCAAATTTAGGCTCTAAGTGGATAGCTTGAGTGAGCAATTCTTTTGCTCGTATATATTTATCTACAGAATTGGTGTTGGTAAAACTGTGACTGAGCACTTTTTTTATTGCTTCTTTTACTAAAAAGCTTGGATTCTTATAAAATGCTGATCCTTGTTTTAGCTCTTTATCCATTTCATCCAGAAAATTTTCAAAATTTTCTCTAATGAATTGTTTTGTCTTTTTTATATTTACTGAGCTGCGCAGACTAGTTTCATATTCCTAAATTATTGAAATGAGAATTTTGGCGCTAGAAGTGAATATAATACCCCTTCCGATAAATCTGACCCTCCCAAGATCGCTGTAACTACCCTTTGAAACAACACGTTTGGGCTCAGCCCTTAGGCTAAGAGAAGGACAGCGTTCGGAAGCTGTGACTAATAAATGTCTTACATACTTTTTCTGGGGTCTGGGACATTAATTTGGGTACTCTTTACTTAAGTTTTAAAAGGAAAAATTTATGGGGAGGGAGGTATTCGCAACCAGGGTCAGAATTTTTTATTCTATATGCGTTGGTGTGCCTTGAAAAAAAACACACCTCCGCCGCTCATGTTGTTTTTTCACAATTTTTTGCGTTTTCTTGATTAAAAAGTGGGAATGAATACTTTTTGAGACTTTTGAAAGACTTTTGGGCGCTACTGGCTTATAAACTCCCCCCCCCCAAAACAGCTACTTTCTTATACCCCCCAATCCTCGGACCTACTGGCTTATACCCCCCCCCCCAAAATCAAGATTTTTAGGATTGGTCAAAACACATTTTTAAGCAATAATTTTGCCATAAAAGGACCAGAAAGCAATTAAAATAGGGTTCAAGGGCTGTATTGGGAGGGGAAGGGACAAAACAGGGGCCACTTCTATAGGGCCTATAAGTACCAAAGAGTATTAATTCTCTAAGCAGTAAAAGCGTATAAGCCAGTAGCGTCGACTTTGCCATGAAGCTACCGAGACTGTTAGATAGTTAGTGTTTTTCATTACTTATTTCTCTTAACAAAGTACCAAGTTTGTATCGGGCGTAACAAAATTTAAACTGGCCCCGCAATGCAACCAGGTTTCAAAATACGGACACGGACGATTCATCCTCACTATCTAAAAAGGACGATCATCCTCACTCGGGAAAAGGGACGATTCATCCTCACTCGTCAAAAAGGGACGATCCATCCTCACTATCTAAAAGGGACGATTCATCCTCACTCGGGAAAAAGGGACGATTCATCCTCACTTGTGTAAACAGGGCAATTTATCCTCATTTATAAGAAGGGGCGATCCATGTTCCCTTATGAAAAAGGGCGATTTTCGGTCTAAAGGGACAATGCTTTTATAGAGACTGATAATTAAAAGACTGTAGATGTTGGAAGACTGTTGCTCTGTTGAAATAAAGTAAGGTATTCACCAATCTATTATAAGCGAGTCATTCTCACAATGATGTTACATTGAATGAATGTTACACTCAATCTCATTATCAGCAAGCAATTTTTATTTTCACCATAGAATAACACGGGCAAACAAACAAATTTTCTCAACATTTACTGATCCATGACTATATTGTAAGCTAGCCCTCGAAGATATGCCATAAGACTAGAGTCATGATAGTGGTGTACTTTTGGCCAATATTCTTGAATCTGCTTCATAGTAGACTCTTCGTTTCTTCGGAGCTGCGATTCCTGCTAAGTAACGGGTGGTCAAAAAGTTCCCGATGGATTTTCAAAGCTTTATTTTTTATCATTTTTCTTATCATATCTCTGATCTATAAATACTATTTTGTAGCCCTGAATCTCTTCTTTTAAATGCATACCGCACTTAGCTTGATTATTTGGAAAAAATCACCATTTGGCTCCAAACACTTGTCAGGTCATTTGAGAAGTTGACCAGCGTTTTCATCACTTTAACTGGTCAAATGTTTTATTGAATTTTGAGCGTCACGACAAAATTTTATCACCATGTTTTAGCGCAGCTCAAGAGCTACAAAATGCACTTTACAGAATGATTTTTTGAAATCTGAGTGTTGATATATGGCCTTTTAGAAATAATAGATTTTCTGAAAAATGGCCAAAATCCAAGTTTTTCCAATTTTTTCAAATTTTGGCCATTTTTTCAGAAAATCTATTTTTTCTAAAAGGCCATATATCAACACTCAGATTTCAAAAAATCATTCTGTAAAATGCATTTTGTAGCTCTTGAGCTGCGCTAAAACATGGTGATAAAATTTTGTCGTGACGCTCAAAAATTCAATAAAACATTTGACCAGTTAAAGTGATGAAAACGCTGGTCAACTTCTCAAAATGACCTGACAAGTGTTTGGAGCCAAATGGTGATTTTTTCCAAAATAATCAAGCTAAGTGCGGTATGCCATTTAAAAGAAGAGATTCAGGGCTACAAAATAGTATTTATAGATCAGAGATATGATAAGAAAAATGATAAAAAATAAAGCTTTGAAAATCCATCGGGAACTTTTTGACCACCCGTTACTGCTCAAAATGCATGTCATGAGATCGTTGTATTCGCTTGAGATCCTGAAGAAGGCGGCAACTGTTGGGTGGTCCACACCGAGAGCGTCATGGAGTCGCCGATGAGCAGCTTCTGCGAAATTGTTGGTTCGATCTTCACCAGCCAAGGTCCTCTCATAACATGTCCACCAATTTACCGGAAATCTTGGAGCTTGCTCGGCTGTACCTAAGATCATTACTGCCAATTGAAGAGTTTTGTGACGAAGGACAAGGCGTTTACCGACATAGTTTCGCTTGAACCAATTCAGAATGGGTGCAAGTTCCACAGGTAGGTGTAGTTGAAGTTGAGCAAAGCAAGACCAAATGGCAGTTGGCGGGACAAAAGCGAGTGAGATAATCATTCTTGCGAGGACGGAAAACTCAGGCTCTTGATAACGCCCACTAAGACCACATATTCCAATTTGCTTCTTAAAATTCTTCACGAGGTGAAAGAGACAGCCAGAAATCTTTTAATCTGAATCCAATAACAGAGAAGAAAATATAACAGAGTCTGAAGAATAATTTACAAGGAAAAACTTCGATCAAAGATTGGATGGCAGCTTGTTCAAAGTCAACCGAAATAGAAGTAGGTGTGAAATCCGGCCACAGCTGTTTCACCATTTTGAACAGCTTTGTGTACACATCCCGAGACTTTGACTTGAGCAGCGCATAAAGTACAGGAAACACCCACTTACCACCATTTGCTGCTCGTGCACTTCTCTCAGCCAGAATAGCGTAAACCTGAATGCTTTAAATAACCAATGATAAAGATGAGAAGAAGAAATGAAAACTTGGTAGAATGGAGCAGGAGTTATGCTGAAGAACCCATCCATGTAGATATATTTTATTTCTCCAGACCACTCTATGTGCCTTTCTCGTCCAAACAGCAAAATTCTGTGAATAATTACGATACTTGAACTCAAAATAATAATTTAAACTCACCTCTCCGAATCATTTTTACCTGAATCGCCTAACAAAAACAGCTCTTCACGCCGGCACCATCCTGGCATATCTGACATGCTGCTGGAATGTCGACATCCTCTACCCTAGCTGATTCAACGACCGGAATTTGATTGGCAATGCGGACTCTGCGTACCATCTTGCGGGTGGCACTATCTCCTAGACTTGGACCTAGCGCTAATGGGACTGACTGGAGCTCATGATTCAAAAGTTCTTTTGGCTTCTGAAAAATCAGTGCACATTAAACGGAGCTATTCACGACCTAGCTAAATTACTTCTCGGGTGTCTAAGGCGCGACGTTTTATATTTGCTTTGACATTCTTGATTGGAATTGCCATCGGATCGAATGCATGGTTATGAGCTAGAGAATGGCTGTGAGGAAGAAACTTGACACAAATATTACTGACAACCAGAGCATGCAAGCGAGCCTTGCATTTTCCATTCTTTTCTTCGAACTTCACGCATCTCCAATATTGCTTAGTACCAGTTCGATTTTGGAAGTGAGAGACGAATTGATGGCCTCCGTAAACAGCTTTGTCATGGCCTTTCTCTGACTTGATAATCGTTATTGAATCCTTAACAATAGCATAATGTTTTTTCAAAAAAGTCGATACCTAAAAAGACCACTGACCAGCCGTTGCTCGTTTTCATATAACGCATCTCTTGCTTGATTGACATCATTCAAATTGCCGACGTTTACTGCATGGTTGTTTTGCTGTAGCGCGCTTCAAGAATCGCCAAGACACGTGTAACCTCTACATAATTGATTTGACCATTTTGCATGAAAGAATCCATCCTGAAACCATAAATGTGTAATCGCAAGCTAATAAAAATCAGTAAATATACGAAAAAGAAGGAACGGATCATGAAAAGCAATACCCCGAAATAAAATATATTTGACAATGAACTATTGCAATTTTTTATCAAGACAATGAAGAGTGTTTACTGAAGACATCTGAAGTCCCTTTTTAAAAGGAACGATGAATCGGCCCTTATAAATAGTGAGGATGAATCGTCCTGTTTTGACGAGTGAGGATGAATCGGCCCTTTTTAATAGTGAGGATGAATCGTGCCGTTTATACAAGTGAAATGAATCGTCCCGTTTTCCCAGGGAGGATGAATTTCCCTGAGGATGAATTGTCACGTACCGTTCAAAATATGCCTGGGTGTCCCTGTTTTTTTTTACCTGAAAGGTGATAACAGACATGATTCATGTTGGGTGTTTCGAAAAAACTCCCCTGTTTCAAAGTGCTGTGCGTAACCATTTGCCCTGCCGATTTTCAGGTTTTCGGAAATCTCCGCATATCAGGTCATGCTATGTTTTAAACACGTTATAAATGTATTTTTTTCTATCACAAAAATGCCGGAAAGTGGATGAAACATAAAATACTTTCAAAATTGCTTTTGAAAATTAATTTAAATTGTTTTTTTTTAATAGGGGGTTTTCTAGAACTCCATGTACAACAAACGTCATAACAAATATAACAAACATGAGAAATCTGACTTTTAGCGTGCAATGTAAATAGGCTAGTTACCTACTCTATGCGTCAAATTTTTAAAATTTGTTTTCAGATTTAGAATCAGCGTTAAATTCTGAGTGAAACTAGGTAAAGGGGCTGTCCGACCAGTGCAGTGTTTAGCAAACCAACCATGTCAGAAGCAGTGTTCTGCTAACAAAAACAAATCTTGGTCATGAAAAAGGACGAGAACACATGTGAAATTTTTCTAAGAAAAAGAACTGAACCAAACCAAGCTAAAAAATCTGTACAGAAGTTCAGGGATTAGGCGAATTTTTTTTAATTATGGACAAATCTTGTTACAGTGGAACATCCCCCTTCAAAAGACAGCGAATTATCGCCAAAAGTCATTTTTCGCTAGACAGGATAGAAGCATAGTCGATTCGCGGCGAAATTACGAGATTTTGCTACAAAATTCCATTATGCCCATTTTATATTAGCGAATTATATTTCTGTTAACCTGGTCCGCACCTTTTTTAGTTTGAAAGTGTCCGAGTGCGCCTCTTTAAAAATCCAGTATTAAAATAGTGCTTACTAATAATTCAGTGTCCAAATCTGTTCTATTTGATCAAATCGTAAGTTGCATTTTATTTCTTGTTGATCTTCATAAGACGCTTCTCGCAGCTTAACAAAGTCTTTAGCGCTAATTTTTGTCTTTTTTCGTTCCTGTCTTCCAAGCTTTGCTTTTTCAAACATTGCAGTTCGCTCTAAAGTTTTGTTTTTTGCAAACTTGTCAAATAACAATGACAATTCTTCAATTAGTGCTCTTGTTTCAAAAGTCGAAGCTAAATATTTCTCAAGCTTTTTCCCTTCTTTAAAATCCCTGCAATCATTAAATTTTCCAATGTCTTTAATTGTATTTCCTGGAAAAAGCTTGTGCAGCTGCTTTTGAGCTTCTAATTTGTTTATAATTAGCTGGGTTGTTATCTTTTGGTCAGCTTGCCAGTAACTTGTGCCAAACGCTCTTTCTTCAAGTCGCAAAGTTTCAGGGAAAAAAGTAACGCATACGTACAACTTAGTCGAAGCATAAATTCTGTTGTCGATTTTTTCCATTTGAAAATAAGTAGCCATAAGAATTTCCTTGGGATTTATTTGCTGTTTGACTGCAACTTTATCATTAAAATCAATTTTGCGCATAGGAAACTTAGCTTTAAGAGCAAAAACTGTTCTTTTAAAACTTTATAAATATTTTCTAGTGCTTTTTATATCTTGACAAATTATTAATACAGCTTTTTCCTCATTAATTCGATTAATTACAGCATTTTTAATCATTTCTAAAAGGTTTTGATGATTTTCAGCGATAACTGTAGGGCTTTTAAAAAATTCTGTTTTTTTAGTGGAGAGGTCTTGAAACCATTGCATGTAAGATGGATAGTAAAGGATTTCAGCTGGTACATTTCATGGATAAACTCCTGTAATTTGGTTGAACCAAGTGCGTCTGAGAAACCATACAACCTATTGCTGGCTATTGAGCTATGGTTTTTACTTTTTCCTTGGTATAACGCAAAAAAAGCTGTGTTCGAGATGAAAAAGAGCGGGAATTCAACAGGAGTCAGAGCTAATCTATGCTTCAGCTGAAGGAATTGAAGCAACCCAAATTGCACAATATCTTTCCATTTTTTTCTGCTAGTTGTGTTGTTGTTGCAGTCAGTGAGTTGAATTGTTTGATTATTGCATAAGAAATAGTCTTGATTTAGTTGCATCAAAAATGCTTTGATCGCAGATTCGGCTAAATTAGCTGTTTCACTTCTGGCAACATCTTTTAAATAGTTGGGAACTACAAGGCTTCTTGTTAATAGCTCATTTTAAATGCTGTTCCAGGATCTTTTTGTAATCACTTAGTTTAGGAGATAAACCATGCTAAATTTTTGTTTAAAATGACTTTTGAATAAATCTATTGTTTTTTCAGTTAAAACTAAGAAATTTAGTATTTCGTAAAGGGTCATGCTTAAATAAAATATAGGCAAACAACTCTCAGTATAAAGATACTTCACATGAGGACAGCAAGTAGCTATCTCAACACTATAACCAACCCTATTCATAGGAAAAGCAGCGAAAATTTTCAACTAAATATTAAATTATGTTTTTTTTCAACAGGGAAAGACTACTGAATTTTTCGACGCTACTCGGTTTTACCCACCCACCTCCCTTTAGAACAGCTAGCTGAGCATGATAGTGCGGTTTGCTTTACTCTGATTTTTGACGAAGGTTGCGATACGGATTATAAAATAAATATTGTCATGTTAAATACTCTACATAAAGACAGCAAGACTCTACACAAGGACTGCCTTTACATAAGGATAGAATGAGCGGTCGCTTAGGTGTCCTTATATAGAGACAATAGGCGTACATAGGATTGCAAAATTTTTCGTGACGGGAGGGAGGGCTAAAAATACTAAAAAAATCGTAGTTAGAAGATGAACCATGCTAAATTTTGAACAGTAGGCTGAAAAAAGGAATAAAAAAAAAGGTATGTAAGAAAATTTTTCGACTTTCGACGTACCACCTGACAGGAGGGTCTAAAACCCGGCTAGTTTCACCCTGGGTAAGCCAATAATAGAGACTCAACTTTACCCAAAACCCCCAGGCAGTCCATTACTACAGTCGGCTTTTCCTTTGTTAAATTATTCATACATTGGATGCTGAAGTTCTATCCTAACAAAAAAATTAAAAGATGTTTAAAGTTTTGATTTTTTTTAATACAGAATTATTGAATTGAAAAAACGAACACCGAAATTAGAGTCAAGATGAAAGCAGATAATAAAAAAGCGACCAAATTTAAGGCTTTATAAGATCACCTTTTTTGTGATTTCTAATCTATTATTCCATGCAGCAATGAGCAGGGGAATAAGGTGGTCAGCGTTAGGTATAGAATTA
Organism: Ditylenchus dipsaci; assembly: GCA_004194705.1. NCBI lineage: Eukaryota > Metazoa > Nematoda > Chromadorea > Rhabditida > Anguinidae > Ditylenchus > Ditylenchus dipsaci. Next base: position 21,078 of record SADC01001100.1, on the reverse strand, counting down.
GGCAGCATATAAATATCATCCACACCATCAGCCAACAGAGTTCCTGCATCCATAACAATAGCATGTTCAAATAGTCTATTTTTTCGTGTATTCATTTGGTGGTACTCATCCACCAACAAATCATTTTGAAAACTACTTAGATCCCCAAAAAGAATATCTGCATGATAGCGTTCTTCAGATACTCCTGACTCATAATGGTTATTATCCGTTTGTTGTGTATGTTGGATTCTCATTGTACTGCATTCTACTATTAATGAAAATGCCTTAAAACTTTTATAAATACGAACATATTTTAGATTTATTAAATCTAAATGGTTTTTATATACATATGGGCTCTATATGGACCCCCGGCTTCAGTCAGAGTGCTTTTTTTTAGTTTCTTAGGCTTCGTCCCAGGCCAGGGGTATTAACATGACAATATTTATTTATTTTATAATCCGTATCGCAACCGCTGGGTGGCCAGCGCAGATTAGGACGGACTCAAACATCGGTCTATACTTATAGGTCTGTAGTAAGAACTCTAAGTATTTGATCAAATATTTTATATAGGATGTAACTGAATTGTTGCCCCTAAAGTCTGTGTTCTTGTGCCTTTTAAATTATTTCAATATTTCATATATAGCGAAAAATGTGCGGTGGACGCACATTTTTCGCTATATATTTTTATTATATTTGGGTTGATCAAGTTGTTTATGGTGATCAAGGTGCCTATAATCGCCTTGATCAACATAATTACTTATTAAACTATTCATACAGGTTACTGAAACTACTATGACCACCATGATCAACCCAAATAATGATAAAAACATATAGCGAAAATGTGCGTCCACACCCCCCCCCCCCCAAACCAGAACAGTCCGTCCTAACACACGCTGGCCAACCCTGGCCTGAGCCGAAGCCTAAAAAATCACAAAGAAAAACAAGGGGCACCAAGGTATATATTTTTTTTCCGGGGTTCCTTGAACACATATAGACATTACATATGTACGGTATCTATGTATGGTATGCTTGTTTTCAAAACGCAATACAGTGTTGAAAGGTGAAAAAATTTAACCTTGTAAATTTTTTTGATTAATTTTTTCAATTTGCTGCATTCTAGATAATATATACAGAAGAAGGAATAAAAATAACTATATACCGTATTCTCTCTAATAGACGGGTCCTCTCTATTAGAAGGGTCCTCTCTAATAGACGGGTCCCCTACGAGGCGGGTTGAAAAATAGACGGGTCCTCTCTATTAGACGGGTCCTCTCTAATAGACGGGTCTCCTAAGGCATTTTTCTCAGAACGTTTTTTTTAAATAAATAAACCAATAATTTAAACCGGCGCTTTTTAGTACTAATAGTTTGCCGTCAATTATCGCCATTTTAAAATGTTTGGAAACTTTCTTCTCATACTTTTATTTTTGTCATTTAGTCAATTTAACAAATGAGTGAAGAAGAGTGCACAATAACAAATGGCGAATCAAACGTGGATGGCCAAAATACAAATGAGGAATTTCGTGTGTCTCGGAAACGCAAAGCTCACTCAATTGGCAAGAAACTGGAAGCAGTCGCTTATTCAAAAGTATTCCAAGCGTTCGGCTGCCAAGAAATTTGATGTCACGCAGTCAAGGATTCAAGAGTGGGTGAAGCGAGAAATAGAACTTCGCAATCAAAAGTAATATTTTCGGAAAATACTGGTGTACTATAAGTATCTCTTCCAGGAAAGGAGCAAAGCGAGTAATAGGTCTGCGGAGTCACCAGTGCGCTAGATGGAAGTGAGGACGGCATCATTCATTGCTTCAAGGAAGACGGCCCAGTTCCAAGTGGTCGTGAAAAGCTTTGTTTGGCTCGAGAAGAAAAAGAAATGGTTGTGTTCTTTCAAGAACTTGATCTAAGCGAGGAAGAAGCAAAAGATATGAATAATAGTGATGTTTTTATCGAGTGTTAAAAAGTATTGATTTGAGTTATTTTGCAATAAAAAATGCAAGAAAGATAATGTATCCGAATGCGGTAAATTTTTTTTCGGTTCCTTTAAAGCCTGAGGTCGAAAAATAGACGGGTCCTCTCTATTAGAAGGGTCCTCTCTAATAGACGGGTCCCCCACGAGGGGGGTTGGAAAATAGACGGGTCGACCCGTCTATTAGAGAGAATACGGTATATACAGTTGTTTGCTAGTGAATTTACGGAGAGAAGAAAATTGCGGTACAACACTTAAAAATTGTATCAAATTAACTTGTAAGTCGCAACTATGTAATAGCAAGAATGCAAATTCTAAACAGTTACTCGGTTCGCCTAATCTTTGGAACTACTTGGTTTCATCCCTACCAGGGTGGGGTCCTCAACGGCTGAGGTTAAACTCAGCCATCAGCCGGCTGAGGCTGATGGCTGAGGTAAAATTTTGGGCCCGGCTGACGGCTGAGGTGAATTTTTAGACCTCAGCCGGCTGAGGATGAGGCTGAGGTGAAATTTTCGATCCGGCTGAGGAAAATTTTCAGACCTCAGCCGGCTGAGGAATCAAATCGCATCAAATATTTGGCGTTTTGCGGACCTCAGCCGGCTGAGGCTAATGGCTGAGGTAATCGTGAAGTATACCACCCTGATCCCCACCCTCTCCTCTATTTGTTAAATTTTTAAATTAAATTTCTATACAAACGATAAGCGTCAAACAACTTTTTGGTTTTTAAACAGATGATAAAACACTGCTGATTTGACTAACTGCATCACTTACTTGAAAATATTGCGCCCATTTGTGAGCATCCTGTTCAGCTGTTTTAGGTAGATTGTAAATAATATCCACTTTCTCTCCTTTTAAAGCCAAAATAGTAGCTAACATTGCAGAAATGGTCGAAATTTCTTCTCTTTTGCCCATCTCTATGATCCTTCCTTGTGGTTTCTCTTTGTTTAGCAAGACAAGCAATGAAATTATTTGTTCACCGCTTGGCTTTTCCTTCATTGTAAGCTCAGTTGCTCTTATTATAACAGCTACTGCTTCTGGCAAATATTTCTCCGCTTTTTGCTTATCTTTATTTTGCACAAAAAACTGAGCCCATTGTTCAATAGACTTTATAGACCAGTTAACGATATGATTGTTACCAATCAATCCAGACCAAATATTGTGGTTGTAAAAACTAGACGTATTCTTTTGAGCCAGTAAGATTCTATTGTACTGCTCTTTAATCTTGAAAAACAAGGGGTCCACAGGCTCATCCACTACTTCAAAAGGTTTATGATAAACTTCTGGTGATTTATGTTTTGACATGTTTACTCCTAAGTAATGCCTTTTAGTTATTAAAAAAAAATATTTAAGTAATTTCATCAATAAAATTTTTTGAAAAATCAGCTTCACTTTGTATACTTCTATTGAGAATGTGCACTATTTAAAATCATGACATTGTAATTTTTGAAATGTTTTCTTGTACCGGCTTAGACATTTGTATCAGGGATCCATCTGAATCCGAGAAAATATCGAAATGAAAATCGATGCTCAAGTTTGGGGGTACATTGAGGGTACATGGCGTTCTGAAACGCTCATAATACCTTATCTAAAGACGTTGTGAGTAGGGTTGTCAAGCCGAAGGCGTTTAAGTTTTGTCCTGTTTTACATAGTTGTAGTACCATTTGTTAACATAACTTAGGTTTTTTGAAAAATGTTACGGTGTTAAATACCGTATTTCGTTAAATAAGGCGACCAGCCGCCTTATTTTTTGGATGCCCGAAAATATAGCAAATTTAAGGTCGATCTCAAGATTTTTTGGGTGAAGATTCTAAATCTAAAAAGCGGAATCGGTAGAGTACGTGGGAGTTAAGAAAATGAGATAAACACCCTTGCCAAAAAAATCTCTGCGCTGTGGTATAGGTCTTCAAAGTCGAGGGGGCCACCTAATTAGAGAAAATACGGTATGAAAAACTCGATATGTAAAATATGAAAAACATGCTTTTAGGGAAAATATATCTCTCGACTTAACTATCACCCGTTTTAACAATCCCATACAGCCGGTTCCAAGGCTGATCTTTAAATCAGAGTTTGACTTAATGTGTTCTGATTTAAAGGGGCATGATCGTGCCCGATGGGGAGAAAAGGCATGAACCAGCAGTTCATTTCTTTCTCGATAGATTTTTACATTCATTCTGGTCTAGATTTTTTAAGTTTTCTGTCTAGTTTTTAAAAGCAGTATAAAGTCATCTATATCAGATTTGACGCAGAACGAGTGAAAAATGGAAGGATTCGAAAAAATTCGAAAAAAACTGCTGGTTCGCGCCTTAACGCACGGGCATGCCCCTTTAAGAAGTATAGAATTGCAAAAAAAATTAAACATCGAAAAAAGGTAAGACAATTTTCAATTGTCTCACTTTTAGACAATGGTATGACAAGTTTCCGGATTATTGCAGCTTCACAAAACAACGACATGCCACTTTTGCACCGCATTTCAATATTACGAATTTGTTTTAATCGGTCGTTATGTGCAGTAAAAGTAGAATTTAAATTATCAAACAAAAACCTGTAAATGTAAAGTATTCGCGTGAAGCGAATCACCGCCTACAACCATAAAAAAAGTAATTGAAGACAATATCATAAATTCCTTGATAATTAATGTACACATTGCCTTGCAATCTAGGAGTAGTTATGCAATTAGCTTAAAATAGGTTTTTGCTGTATCGTTGGAATAAAAACTTATCTGAATTTATAAACTGTACAGAGGTTGGTTTAACATGAAATATATTTCATAATATTGTGTAGAATAAAAGTTATGTTGCTATATTAAATGCAGTCAAAACTTCAACTTAAACTGATATTCAAAAACGCAAACTGTTTTAGGTTAAAAATATTTTTCTAAAAAATAGTTTGAAACTTTTATAAGAACCACATCGAAGGACCATGAAACTTGATAAGCACAGCAATTTGCGGAATTCGAATTCGCCCGGGACCACGCTAATTTTGTCCACAATGATTTCGAATTAATTCTGGCTATAATTGATATCACGCCCTAAAATACTGATTTACCTCAGTCATTTTTTCTAGAGCTTTCTGAAAATTTGAAGTCTCCAAATTTTTGTGTTGGCATGAAAGAAGAGAAAGTATTCATAACTTTTTATATAGTAAAGATTTTTTAAAACTGTTAATTTCATATTAAATTGCAATATTGAATCTGTTTAAATGTTCAAATAATTTTTGTCTCGAGAAAAATTTGTCACTGACTTATTTGCTGCAAGAACATATAAGCAAATCAACTACACTAAATACGAATTCGGTGTTAAATTTCCAAATTGTCAGTTTGCACTGCAATGAAGGCAAATTATAGTGACCTAAATTACAGAAGCCATAACTTTGGAAGGAATTTTTTTTATCATTTTCTTTGCTAATTTAAGGGGGACCAAGACAAACCTCAAATTTTCGATGAAATCATATGAAATCATATTTTTTGGACGATACGGAAAAATGCCCGCGTTTGGGGAAAAAGTGCCCGCACTTTGTGAAAATGTTCCCGTTTTTTCGAAAATGTGCCCGTTTTTTTCGAAAAAGTGCCCGCTTTTTTGAAAAAGTGCCATCTTTTTGTGAAAAAATGCCCGCTTCTGGATTTACCTGTTATATTCATTATGCTTTATATGAGCGTAATTCATGAAGCTGAAACTGCAGTATTTTGCAGTAAATGTATAGTATATTATACGGTTGCCAAAAATGCAGACTCAGCCCTTGTTATAGAGCGGTTTCACAAAAAAGCGGGCACATTTTCACAAAACGCGGGTACATTTTCACAAAAAGGGGGCACTTTTTCGCCTTTTTGACTAGAACGAAAAATCGCGGGCACTTTTTCCCCAAACGCGGGCATTTTTCCGTTTTGTCCGATTTTTTTGATTACACTTCCACAAGTAAATCGACTGTCATGCTGACCCAACTTTTTTTAGAAGTTAGCCGTAACAGCATACACCACGTGATTCAGCATGAGAGGGGCTATTGAACGGTGTATTACTCATATCTACAGTTGCGGACAATTGATAGCGGACGGCACGTTTATTATTAGACTTACTGTTTTTTCGTAAAAATTTTTAAATGCTTTTAAAAATCGCGATAGGCAGGTTTGCAGAGCGCTTAAAGGGCTACAATTATAGCCTACTACTTGTTATAAAAATATCAATTTTGTGCGATTGCTTGAGGCGGTTTGGAAACCCCCTCGTTGGTTGAATTTGAAAACTCTGAAAAATGGCTTAAAATAAGGCAAAACGGCACTTTTTCAGGGTTTTCAAATTCAACCTATCTGTATCTCAGTGCAGAGTGGTCCTACGACAACGATCAAAATGTCGACGCTACTTGCATATACCCCCTCCCCCCCCAAATAAACTTTTTTAAAAAGTGTTTTAAAACACCCTATATCGACTCAAAATCGCCTCAGGAGTTCAAAAAAGACATTATTTTTAAGTTCTGGTCAATAAAAAATTGAGTTTTGGGCACTTTTGAATTTTAACTTTTCACCTGTTTTATCATGTTTTGGTCACTGGAGCTGGGCAAAAACAGTCTCTAAATGCATTTTTGTTCAAGAGTCTGGCTCGGAATTATGTCTAAGGTAAGTGAGTGCGCGCATCTCTAACCAAGCAAGCCCCTTGCGACCCCTTCGGGGCGCAGGTGGCTTGGTTGCTTGGGGTTGAGATGCGCACACCCACATACCTTAGACGCAAATCACTCGAAAGTGACTCTGGATGCATAAAAATGTATGCATACCAGAGTTTATTTATGCGGTAGTCCCCAGTCAACAAAACTATGTTCAACATCTTCCTTTTCGTTCAAAATTGGCCCCTTTTTAGTCTATTTCCACCCTAATACAGCCTTAAATCCCTTCGAAAACGGTCAAAATTGGTACTTTTCGGTGGTCCAGAAACTCGATTTTTTATTTACCAGAACTTAAAATAATGTCTTTTATGAACTCCTGAGGCGATTTTGAGTCGATATAGGGTGTTTGGGAACATTTTAAAAAAAGTTGATTTTGGGGGGGGGGTATATGCAAGTAGCGCCAAAATGTCATTTTGTAGAGAAATCATAGAGCTTTCAAAAAATGCAAAAGGGCGCAAATTTCGATTTTTAAAATTTCGAGAAAACCTCTTAATTATGTGGTCAAACAACCATTTTCCTTACATTTTATTTTAATTTGACTAGAAATCGACACTTTTATTTTTATGGTCATAATTTTCCGTATAATAATTCAAAAAAGTTTGATATACCAAATTGTAGCTGAGGAACAGGGCTTACAAATAGTCATTAAAAGTTGACAATATATAAAAAATTTAAATCAATCAGCTTGAAAAAAAAATCGTCCGCTATCAATTGTCGGGAGAAAAAACGAGGGGGTTTCCAAACCGCCTCAAGCAATCGCACAAAATTGATATTTTTATAACAAGTAGTAGGCTATAATTGTAGCCCTTTAAGCGCTCTGCAAACCTGCCTATCGCGATTTTTAAAAGCATTTAAAAATTTTTACGAAAAAACAGTAAGTCTAATAATAAACGTGCCGTCCGCTATCAATTGTCCGCAACTGTATATCAGCGTTACCCACTGTTGATGTTCCCTTGTCAGTAAGTTTTTATGACACCAGGCAAATAACGGCACTTATGTACTTCGAGGGGGGGCACCTAGGTAAAGTCTTAGGCTTAGGCTAAGGCAGGGTAGGCCAGCGTATGTTAGGACGGACTGTAATGTGTTTTTCTGAGTAAAAAAGAAGTACAGTCGAGTCTCGATTTAACGATCACCTGGATCGGTCCCTTCAATAATAAATTCCGTCAAATTACCCCTCGATTCAACGATCACTCTCGATTTAACGATCACCTGGGTCGGTCCCAGGGTGATCGTTAAATCGAGACTCGACTGTAATGAAAACATGTTTGAGATTTTTCTAATACCCTTCCCTAAATCTGAGCCTAAGACTACCTAGGGACCCCCCTGAGTAAATAAGTACCCAAATAACTACCGTATTTGCTGTAATAGAGCCCCTTGTTCTTTTTTTTTTGACTTGAACTTCAGAGTTAGGGCCATTTTGATTTATAAGTTCAAGATTTCTGGGCATCCAAAAAATATAGCTCCGGGGGGCTCTATTAGAGGAAATACGGTGATTGATGCAATTTACATCTTGAAAAAATCTTCAGCATATAAAAAGAGGTGGTACTTTTTTCTAGTACCAAAATATTTCATTCTAGTACCAAAATATTCACTTTTTGAACTTTTCTCTTTTTCTCCTCACTTTGTAGGTACACTTCTGAATTTGTTTCAACTATCGTGTAGCCCTGAATCTCAGCTACTCAACAATATATCTTTTTTCAGTAAAAGATTTAAAAAGGTGGAGATTTAGGGGTCTGAACAGAGGAACTTGGTCGAAAAAGTTACTTCATACAAAGCTCAAAATCTTCATATCTTTGAAATCTTTCACAGGAAATTAAAGTCTAGTTAGAAAGCTGAGATTTAGGGCTACACGTTCATGTGTCAAGAAAAAATCTTTGACTTCACAAAGAGTTTTTCTATAAATGTTAATTTTTGGTTCTATAAAAAAGTATTTTGGTATTAGAAATACAGTCAAACCTCGTTATAAGATACACCCGATATAAGATACACCTCGTTATAAGATACACCTAAAGAAGATTTGGTTGGTCTGAACTAAATTAAGGCAAATGAACCCTCTATATAAGATACACTCGATACAAGATACACCTCGTTATAAGATACACCTGAGCTTGATCCCGTTCAATAAAATGTCACTCGATATAAGATACAGTCCATAAAAATATACAAAATTTTTGAATTGCCGCCATTTTTAGTGCAAATTTTTCAACTTTTTGTTGCGGAAAGCTTTTTGTTCTGCTAAGTCCTGCAGCAGGACTTAGTAGTTGTTTCATGTAAGTCCTGTACAAGGACTTATTATTAGTATCATGTAAGTCCTTTTCAGGAGTTATCAAATGAAATATGTAAGTCCTCTACCAGGACTTATGATACACCCTCTATATAAGATACACCTCGTTATAAGATACAGCTGAGGTCTGTCCCTGGGTGTATCTTATAACGAGGTTTGACTGTAAGTATTTTTGTACTAGATTTAAGTATTACCCTATAAAACTTTTTTATCTAAAATTTTTCAAACGAGAAACACCATAGTGTTCAGCGCGAAATTCCGCATCCAATTATGCATTATCATGCTCGGGAAATCAAGAGTTAAAAAAGGAATCCTTAATTTTTTTATATGGAAGTTCAGCAAAGGTAACGTGCAAATTTATCACGACATAAAATTAAGATGACCCAGAATTCGTTTTTACTTCTTCGTATAACTTCATTCCCTCCACATATGAGCTTCATAGTGAAAGAGCAGATGATTTTTATAAAAGCTAAGGTTTAAAAAACAAAACTTATTTGACAATTCATAGAAAGGAAAAAACGGCGAATTCATGGACTATCAATATTAATTTAATTGAGTCATGCTCGAATAAATTTCAAAAAAGTGTCTTATTTGGCGTAGCATTGTACAATGCGCTATGAAATTCGCATGCAATACAGGTTTTTTAGTGAAATAAAAGCTACCTAGTATTGACGTAGAATAGAAGTAGAGGCACTTGAAATTGCCTGTGTACACAAAAAACATCTGATTGCTCAGCTCTCTCTCTCTGTCTCTCTCTCAAATCACATCTTGTTGGTGAAAATTTTAGAAAATATTGATTAGCAACGCATGTAATAAAATGAATATTCGACTACCTGTACCCATTTTTGTATGATAAAAATAGACACCGTAAAACCTGGGCTAGACTCTACGATTAGGCACTGGAACAAATCGACCCAAAATGATGTTTTCTCAAGGTTTTAGCATCTAAAACATGTAGAAAACATGTTTTTAGGGCGCGACCGATCATTTTTAAAAAGAATTTTTTTTGGCCAAAATTTGACTTTTTGCCTTGGGGGACCAAGGTAAAGGGTATTTGAAGGGAACATGGATGCCCATATTTATTGTATATATTAGTATAATTTAAGTAATATTTATATTAGTTATTTTTGCCCAGCTCCAGTGACCAAAACAGAGTGGGATACCATAAAAAATCCTTTTCTGGTCATCCACATACCCTTTTAGGATAAATTACCTTGGGGCCAAGGCAAAAAGTCAAATTTCTTTTTTCAACAACGAAAGTTTCTAAAACCCAAACCCACAAACGTCAGAATCTGATTTTGTTTTTTAAACCGATTTTTTGTGATTCCTGGCCGTTTTTACATTTTCTTGGTTTTTTAAAACAATCATTCCTGGTCGCTCAAAATGTTGCGATACAGAACAATAGCCTAAAATTTTTATTGAAGCAACAGAAATAAGCACAAACTAAGAGTACAGCAAAAGTTTATTGGTGTTCAACTATTTCCTATGTTTTTAAACCTTGCTTTTCCTTTGCTCAGAGAAGCTAATTGGGTCGTTCCAAGTTTTCATGCCAAAGGCATCAACTTGAACACACACAGCAAAGGAAGCGATGGTAAAGAGGACAGCTAAAATAGGGACCAATGTTGAAAATTTTAAAAAGCATACTTCAGAAATGGCTTACAAAGACCCAAAAACACATTGAACTTCTTCTGCATTTGGTTGTACACTACTCCATGGGGCTTGCACGGCACAGGCATATAGTCGTAAGTGACTGTGGGACCAAAAGGAGCGTGGTGACCATGACCGCCACCGTGAGCCACATCTAACATAAAAATTGTAAATTTTTATATTTACGGCATGTACAGGCTGTTTTAAAAATTGACCATAAAAGATCGGGCAATACTTTTTCGCCGCAGATTTTACTTTTTTTTTTTGCCGCAAAAATGCTTTTTTCTCCAACAGATTTTACTTTTTTGCCGCAAACGTACTTTTTTGCCGCAAATACCGTATTCTCTCTAATAGGCCGACACCCTCTAATAAACCGACACCCCCTACTTTGAGGGACCGTATCTCAGTCCGAAGAAAAAAAATTACATCGCTGTTTATTGCGTTTTCTTAGTTCCCACGAGCTCTATCGATTCCGCTTTTTCGATTTTGGATTTTCACCCGAAAATGTCGAGTTCGACCCAAAATTTTCACGATTTTTGAAGGGTAGAAAAATAAACCGACATGTCGGCCTATTAGAGAAAATACGGTATACTTTTTCTTTGGCTGTAGGGGAAAACACCCGTCAAAATGTATAAATCTCCCGTCAAAATATGTAAATCTCCCGTCAAATTTTAAAAGCTTCTTGTTCTCGGTTATTCATTTTCAATTTTTCTATTTTTTGCACCAGCATGTAGCCCTGAAACTCTAGTTTCTAATGAGCTATCAACTGGGTGAATACAGGGTGGGCCAATTTTTTTGGAACACTTTAAACGATTATAACTTTTTTCTATGATGGAATTTCGAAATTCTGTAAACGCCATTCGACTCAGAATCAAAAAACAATTTTTTTGGTGCATGGAGCTCGAAAAAAAAAATTTTGGTCAAAATTTTCGAATTTGCCTTGGTCCCTGTGTTCTAAAAACGTCGAATTTTTGCCACTGCTCGTTGTTGTTGTTTGTTGTTGAAAAAGTCAGGCTATGACTAGTGAGAAATAATCACACAACATACCATGGCCAGCCCTTTTTGGCTGACGAAAAATGTTTTTCAGTCCAGCCAGACGTGAAGCAACTCGTGTCACCAGCATCACTTGAAATATTTTAAAAGGACCAAGAGTCTGCAAACGGATGGAAGCTAAAAGCTAACATGAATTTTAACAAAAAAAATTCCTGATCGAAATAACAGCCTGACATTCATAGTAGATATTTAAGCCATAACTAATAAAAAAATTATTTGATACATACATAATTTGATACATTAAAATTTTTAATAAATTTATGATGGTCCTCAAATAAAAACCTAATAAGAATACCTTTAATTTATAAATATAAACATACACAAAGCAATACATATGGCTTTTGAAAATTTTGATGTTTAGTCGCTTTCATATTTTGAATTATTGTTAAAGGACCATGGTCTTTGCGCGCAGCGGCACACTCAAAATTTTAATTGGCGACGGAAACTTCTCTTTCGTCTATCAGTGTACTCTTTAGATTAATTCGAAACGACTCGAAAAAGTAACTGATAGACGAAAGAGAAGTGTCCCCCTCTAATTCAAATTTTGCGCGTGCCGCTGCGCGCAAAGACCATAGTCCTTTGAATAACTAGAAGATCACAAAGAGACCCACAATTACAGTGGAAACTCTAAATTATACCCTGGGTAAAAGCTAGCCATACGCTATAATGAGATACCTACGACGAGCAGGAACAAGAGGAGCAGTTTCGGAACACCCGCCCCAGTCAATTCCGGTATACCCACCCCAGTCAATTTTGGAACGCCCACTCCATTTAATTTAGTAATACACCCCTAATGCTACCCCACAATTGAAAGCTTAGAGTGTTAGCTACACGACGATGTGAAAATTTCTTCGTTCAGTTCACTAAAATCAATTTATTTAAATAAAAATAGCTTCGAAAAGAAAATGAAATATTCGAAAATTGTTCTAGGCTTTTTTATTAAAATAAATTTATTTTAGTGAACTGAACTGAGAAATTTTTACATCATTGTGTAGCTAACACTCTAAGCTTTCACATGTGGGGTAGCATTAGGCGTGTATTACTAAATTAAATGGAGTGGGCGTTCCAAAATTGACTAGGGTGGGTATACCGAAATTGACTGGGTTGGGTGTTCCGAAATTTAGCCGGAACAAGATTCAATCATGCACATTTCTTAGTATGTAAGGAGATGGAGACCGGTATTGGCATAATGTACGGTCTAGCGAGGTCTGCCATTAAGAGCGCAAGTTGAGGCCCGACGTACCGATTCAACAAATAGTGTTACAAAAAAGTTAAAACATGCTCAGACAAACTAAAAAATTAATCAAATTTCCGATAAAATTTGATAGTAACACACCATACGCAACTACAGTGGAAAATTCTAAATTAACCCCCCCCCCGCCCGTTGATTTAGTATTATTTATGAACTTGTGCATAATAAATTTATGCTTTTTCAGCCACACCTACAGGGTGTCCGGAAATTACGCGCTATTGTTCAAATACGTTATGGCGATTAATTTTTCATTGTTCTACGCAGTCTGCATTTTACATCTGTCTTTTAATAGACTACGGTTTTTGCGCGCAGCGACACGCGCAAAATTTGAATTGGCGGGGGACACTTCTCTTTCGTCTCACACTTTACTCTTCAAGTCGTTTGATGTAACAGCAAAGAGTACAGTGCGAGACTAAAGAGATTTCCCCGCCAATTGGGTTTCCCCGCCAATTCAAATTTTGAACATGCCACTGCGCGCAAAAATCATGGTCCTTCAACGAGCTTGTCATTCAGATAATGGCTGTGATTAATAAGCAAGGGAGCTACTTACACAAATTTTTTTGACGTACGCGTAATTTCTGGACACCCTGTACTTTACTTGCCATGTGATGTCTCGACTGTTTGGGGCTACTTCAGTCCGGCTATTTTGATAAACACAGACTGCTGTCAGCCACGAGAAATAACCTCATAAATGCTCTGAGGATAAACAAACAAAAAAGAAAGTCACAGAGTAACCCTTTCTTAGAAACAAGCATTATTACACACAAATACCCAAAAAAGCGAGGTGCACACAATATGACTTTTAGAATTTATTTCTGAGGATAGGCCTCCACCAGCATTCCAACACCATGTCCTCCAGCAGCGCAAGCGGCAATCACAGCATAGCGTCCACCCTCGGCAATTAAGCGATTAGCAGCTAAAACGTTCAAAATAATATATGTTAATTTATTATACACGAATAATCAGACCATGAGCGACAAGGCGAACGCCCGTAGCTCCGAATGGATGTCCTAAAGACAGACTGCCACCCCAAAGATTCATCTTTTCTATTGGAACTCGACCGAACTAAAAAAGATACTGAACTGTACTGAGATCTAATGTTGATAATTTAATTCACACCTTGGCAGGACGATTCATATAGGTTTTGCAAAACCAGTCTGAATCCATGGCGTTCAGGTTAGCCAAAATCTGACCAGCAAAGGCTTCGTGAATTTCGAACACATCAATATCCTGCAGTTTAAGACCAGCCTAAAAATTCATATGATCGCACACACTTTCAAAAACAAAAATGTTGCAAAGATACCTTTTCTAGCAATTTCGGGATAACGTACGCAGGACTAAGCAGCAGCTGGTCTTTCGGATCCTGAGCAACGAACATGGTGTCCCGCAAAAAGGCCCTTGGCTTGTGCCCATTCTGCAATGCATACTCTTCCGTCGTAATCAAAGCAGCAGAGGCACCATCAGTTAGATACGAGGCATTACCTGAAGGATAATATTTACCATGACTCCATGAAAAAAAATTAAAAGTCCGACCTGCCGTGACTGTTCCATGAGGTTTAATAAAAGCAGGCTTCAATCTAGCCAACTGCTCGGGGGTAGAGATACGAACACCATTGTCAGCACTGATGGTCGACTTCTTTTTTCCTTTGTCAATGAAGAGCGGCACCAGATCAGTTAGCTTTCCCTCCTTTGCAGCTTTGGCTGCCAATGTGTGAGAACGGATAGCGTAGTCGTCCTGCTCCCTAAAAAAGAACATAATTTTAACAACCAGTTGAACGAAAAGGAAGACCAACTTTCTAGAGACACCAAAGGCAGCAGCCAGTCGGTCACCGCTCGTACCCATGACTTCATTTGTCGTGTATTCAGCAACAGCAGGAAGTTCTGGACTCAAAATGTTCTTTGCGATAGTCGATGCCAGGCTGAGCCTGTCCCCGAAAGTCTTAGCTTTTTGCAAATCGATCATAGCTGAGCGCACCTAATAATTGTAACATCGAAGCTCTAACCCAAAGATTATTGATAAAATTACAAACCTTTCTATTGTATCTAATAGGAAAATCAGATAGAAGTTCAACACCACCAGCAATACCCGCTTTGCAGTAACGGTTTCAATCATATTCACGATATTGTGGACCGAAAGAGACGAAGATATGCAAGCCAGAGTAACGGTATGTGCAGGAATCTGAATTAAAGCAAGAAGATGTTTTAATTGTTCAATATCATACAACAATAAAGAGACGCACCTTGTCCGGAAAACCAGCAGTAAGAGCAGCTTCTCTGGCAATGTTACTGGTCTTGCATTCTTGAACAACAGTTCCACAGACAATATGTCCAATATCATGAAAGGAATTTTAGTTCGATCAACAAGAGCTAAAATAATATACATTTCCAATTAGAGGCAATTAGAGGAGTCCGATTAGAGGAAGAAAAAAACCTCGCAGGGCATGACGCTGCAAATCAACTGCCATCAGTTCTTTGTAAACTGTGTTGGATACAACAAAGGGCGTTCTCACGGCATCCACCAAAACAACATTCGGAATGGTCCTCTGGGCTCTAGAATGCGAGGGAAGAGAGGCCTTTTCAGCTTGCTGATTAGCCGTGGACGAAGAATGAATTGAACGATACTCCAAACTCTGCACAGACAAACAAGGAACCACCCGAGAAAGATGCATTTTCACCGCGGATGACTTTACAGAAATCATCTTCACTGAAAAAGATAAAAGCATGAGTGGAAGTAGAAATTACACAAAAAAACTGAAGCAAAAACTAATACGTGTATAGACTTGGAAGTGTACAGAGTAAAGAAAGTTTTTTAAAGCGGGTAGGAAGAGTCAAAGTCCACCTCCTTCACATCACTAATCATTGGATATCAAAATAAATTGAACGCTGAAGAATACATACGGAAAGTAGTCATCTGAAAGTGGCGCGCTTTTGAATCAACATAATAAAGGACGCCTAATAGACGCCTACTTTTTTCTTGAAAGTTTCATATGAATGGATTTTGCAGCTGAATATTCGTAGCTTCTTCAATTCTATGTTTAGAACTTTCAATGACTTATAGCAGAGACTTTGCACCTAAAAATTTGGTGGATCCATCTTATGAACTCGTCGATCCTACTCCAGGTATCTTCATTTTTTTTCTTTGGTCATTTTAAGCAAATTTGGATTATTTAGATGTGTACGCTCAATTTGTCTTGTTCAACGATCAGTTTTTCTATGGTTCTCTCTGTACTTGCACTGTTGAATGGAGCAATAAATTGACTAGGCATTTTTAATCTATCTGTTTCTGTTCTTAACTAGAACTCTTTAGCTGCGCCGGTATTTGCGAATTTCATACTCTTAGTGGTCTATGCACAATTCGCTTAAGTGAGCCTTTGCTAAAGTTGCGTCCAAGGAAAGACCTCGTCCAAACTCTTTTGGTTTGTGTACTGAGTTACTATTTTGATTTAATTGCGTAAATATCTACTGTCGTTTAGCATGAGATGATACATGCCCACTTGTGCCTCACCAAGCGCTTTCAAGACCGTTCCGCTCATGGACCAGAGTTTCAGTTTCATATGAATCGAATCAATAAAATGGCAGGCACTAGCATCACCATTTATCACTCATTCTTTGCAGAAGTAGCTTACTACAAAAATATGCAAAATGAACAGCCGAAGAAACAGAAAAGAGTTCGCAAGGCAGCATCACCAGCAAAGACACAAGTGAAACGTCCCTATTTCGTCCGTTGCGACCGGGTATACTCCATTCTCTGGTGTAGGTGAGCTAACGCGTCTCTTGAATTTGGTCGACTATAACAAATGTTTTTTTCCGGTCATGTATTAGGCTTCAAATTACAAATGATACAGTCGTCCGAGTCCCTAAATTGCCGGTTAAGAAAAGGAAGAAACCAGCAATTGTGATTTTGGGACTATGATTGTCAAAACTGAACTCATTGGATGGTCTATTGTATCTCTTTCAAAATAAATTTATGCGGCTGATAATTGTTTGATAGTTGTTTGTGACAGTTGTTTGAGAATGCAGAGTACTGTGCAATATCTATAGTGGCCCGAACGCCTTTACTTTTCGATCGGGCGAATTATTGTCTTTCTGCTATATTTTATGTAACCCGTAGTCGATTGTAGTAAAAGTCGGGGCGATGGTTGTTGTGGCAATAAGCTTATTAGAGGAAATACGGTAGCCGTTGCCGAGATACGGTAGCCGGTGCCGACATGCGCGGATTGATAAAATTTGAACTGATAAAATTAAAATTTGACAGTATTCAAAACTATGTTCGACATCTTTGCTTTTTCACCGAAGAGCATTTCCCCTCGATCTACAAGGCCGGCCAGAGGCCCAGCATCCAAAAATTCAGCCTAGCTCTCAAAAAGTGGTAGGCCAAGGTGTAAACCCGCGGGGTCCACCCCGCTGATCGGCTTGGTCCATGAAAAGTACTCATACTTATGCCTGCACCACAACATCTTCGATTATTCGGCCAAAAAGGGTATCCCCCTTTTCCGGCCTATTCCCGAGGAGCACTTTATAACCGAGTAGCGCCAAAAAATCATTTAAACCTTTCTACATAGCGGCACCGGCCTGGTGCCGAAGAAATTATGACGTGAAAATCCCTTGTGAATTAACACTGCACTAGGCTCGTGCTACTGTGTGAAAAGGTTTAAATGATTAATCTTTTTATTCCTAGCGCGGGCCGATGTCTGCGCTAACTAATTGTCCGCGGCACCGGGCTGGGTAATATTGACAACTGCTAAAAACAGGTGCCTGTACTTTAGCCGGTGTCGAGATTTACAGCACTGGTACCGTGAAGCTTTCAATTCAGAAACATTTTTCTAATCACTTTTTGGGGCAGAGGCGGAGTATGCGTTTAGAAAGGAGGGGTTTCTCTTCAACTCGACACTCTTGAGCTAAAGTCATACCATGTCGACCCAGGAGAGCTAAACTGCCCTATTTTGTCCGGACGGTACGGCGACGGGGCTGACTGGCTGGACAGGCGGTCACTAACAAAAGCATAAACTATGGTTGGCAGCCCTGATTGAGATCAATTTTTAAATCTAGTATAATTTGGTTGCATAACACTGCAATTTAGTGTTTATCGAATTGCATATATTTGTTTCAGCCGATTTGTTGACTTGTCAAAAATCATATCACAGTAATCGGACATTACACAGTTGCAGGTGATTTGTCTCGCTTACTATTCAAAACTGGAATGCACATTTGACAAGTTTTTAATTGCTTTAGAGCAAACAAAAAAGAACAACAATGCAGCAGATAAAAAGAGACTCTTGTTTATATTACATTTACATTGACAAATATTTCTTTTTTGCAATATGTTTTCACAATTAATTTGAATAATTTAAACTCGCGCCAAAAGATTATTTTCAAATTATTTTCGTCGCTAACAAAAGCATAATCTAAGGTATACATCATTTTATGGCCTCTTCTCAACTTGTCTGTTTATTCACAAACGATCCGCTATGTAAATTATTACTTATCCTCTCCTTAAAATTGAGAGAGTAAATATTTGTATTTGAAGAGAGTTTGACCCGAAGAGTTGATCGCCCTTAAACTTCAATTTTCATCTTCCACCAATATTTTTCTTTCAAAATTTTAAGTGGTCTTGAATAATGTGAACATTTGTTAGACTGCAAAACAAGTTATGTGGGCTAACTTTTATTTGGCGATTTATTTTTTAATGTCATTAAAGCTATCTTTTGTTTGTGGGTAATTTTTTTTAGCAACAAACAATAATCACCCTCAAAACCCATTATTTTTAGTGCCTTTCTCTCGGTGGTTGTGGTTTAGGACTTGGAGCCGCATACTGCCCATATCCCTACACTCCATATGCTTGTGCTTTTCGTTACTGTGGAGTTAAAGCTAGAGCTGCTAGAACTTTTCAACATGCTGACGAAGTTGAAAAAATTGAAGCGAATGACTTTCAAGCTGAAGAGCCAGAGTTAAGAAACAAGCTTATGAAAATGGAAAAATCGGATGGAACTTTTCCAAAGGTACTTCGCAGCTGATCATGTTCAGGCTCCGAATTTTTTTTCAAATTTAAAGTCTGTAAAAGTAAGGATTCTAGAGAAATCTATACAGTCGAGTCCGCTAACCCGGCACCCCAAAAAGTTCGTTCCCGCCTTGGGTCCGACACTTTTTTTAACCCAATTTTCGAAGTATTTTTTCAATTGTGTTTTTACAGTCTGATAGCAAATATCGTGAGGATTCCGCTTTTGCCGATCGTTTTTCAAAAACCTAATATTTTTGGCTCTAAAAGACCAAAACCCCGCTAACCCGGCACCTTTTTAAAAATATGGTGCCGGGTTAGCGGGTTTTTGGTCTTTTAGAGCCAAAATATTAGGTTTTTGAAAAACGATCGGCAAAAGCGGAATCCTCACGATATTTGCGATCAGACTGTAAAAACACAATTGAAAAATACTTCGAAAATTGGGTTAAAAAAAGTGTCGGACCCAAGGCGGGAACGAACTTTTTGGGGTGCCGGGTTAGCGGACTCGACTGTATCTTCGATATTTATAGTTCTTAACACGCAAAGGCCTGACCGATTCTAGTACGAAATTTTATGAAGAATGTAAATCTTTTTTAAAATAGCCGATTTCGCTCGAGATTAAACTAATTTCTGAATGGCGTCAAATAAAACTTAAGTATGTTGAGAGTATCGGCTAGTACTTACATTTTTTATGTACTTCTATATTAGAGTTGGACTCCCTCCTTTGAACTATGAAGATAACCAAAACTTGATGCTACTGGAATATAGCCCACCCAAAAAAGCTACTGGAATATACCCTATACCCTCCCCGATAATTTTTGGAGGGTTCCCAAAACCACCATTTTTGAAATAAAAGTTGTACAAAAGCCCTTGCTAGTAATGGATAGGCCCTGAGACTAAACCTAAGCCTAAGCCTAAATTATTGGGTGGGGTATATTTCAGTAGCACTTTTTAGGAAGGGTATATTCCAGTAGCGCCCAAAATTTCAATTTTGCAGACTTTTGTATTTTGGAGCTTAAAAAACTGTGCCGTTTTTTTTAAACTTTTTTTGGCTTTAATTTGGCTTTTTTGGCTTTTTAGACCCCTGACCAAATATTTCTTCATTGCTGTCATACTTGGAGCCTGCCAAGTGGTTGTCTATCGAAATGCAATTTTCTTAATTATACCTCTGATGCGGTTAGTTGGTTATTGTTCATCATTTTGAAATTTTATCATCTCAATTAAGTTGCGCTCAATGTTCTTTCGTGGTGATGAGTGTCCCATAGAAGCTGCTTCAATTATTCATTACTGCGCTTCTCAAAATAAAGATCACAAGAAATGCTGTGTAGACAATGGGATCACTACTACTACGTCTGGCGAGAAATGTCTCATATTTTGCGATCAGGTTTTGTTTTTCTTAGTTTTAACTAATGTCTTCTATTGACTTATGTCTCTTTAAGATGCCGAAAAACGAGACAAAACTCGATGTTAGTTATCTGCCTTGCTTAGATAAGCTAAGCCAGATGAAAAAATGTTTCTTTGAAGACGCTCTTCGTGAAGTCGATTATCTGGAAATGGAGCTGGAACTAGAACAAGAGCGAGACTTTCTCTCTGGAGATGTGCCATCATTTCCCAAACTAGGAAGTGCTAATCCGATAAATGCCAATGAAGATGAGCAAAGTTTTGTGATTACTCGTCCTCCAATTGTGTTCGTTAATAATGACCAGTTTCAAAGGCGGATCCAGCTATTAATGACGATTATGTGGGATAAGTGCTATTGCATGGAGTGATTACTAATTACTGGCTTGATCTCGTTAACCAATTGCCAAATAATCTGAAAGCTTTACTTTTTTAGCCGTTTATTTCAATAATCATATTGCTTAATAAAAAAAAATATTCCTCAAATTTTAATGCAAAGGCTTGTCAGCTCTTAAAAGCAGCCAGTTATGGTTGTCATCTTTGATAATTGCATCTTGTCCTCCCAACTATGAATAGATTTGTCGAATGATGTTTACCAAACTTCTAAATTTGTCATTCCAATATGAGATTAAAACTGATTTCAATTTAAAAATATACTTGAACAAATTCTTCCTTGTTGTCAATTGCTTTTTGCCTCTCCTCCATCAAAATTTCTCGAAACCTAGGAGTCATATTTTCAGTGAAATATTTGTGAAGCCAGCGTCCTCAGCAAGCTAAAGTTTTTTTTTAAAATATAAGTTCAAATAGTGTTAGCTAAGAACCTTACCTGTCGAAACTCTTCTAAATTTTTCAAAAAGTACT
>SADC01001099.1:0-16279 GCA_004194705.1 Ditylenchus dipsaci | reverse complement strand
TTAAAATACTCAGTTTCCAAGTCAGGAGTGAAATATCTCGGGATTCAGTCCACTTTTTGCAAAGCAGTTTTTTGCAAACAAAAATGACAAGTTGTATCTTCAGAATTACCTAAACGAAAAAAAACCTAAACAAGCTTAATAGTAATCAGTTCAACCCTGTACGATAAAATTCTATTTTTAGCCTCACTTTTTTTTTGTCTTGAGCGGATTTGAAATTTCACAGCAAGTTGTAAGCTTTGAGGGCAGTTCATAAGCAAATTGACCATGCTAAACACGAATCCGATGTCAAAATCTAGGTTTCTACAGGGAAATTTAAGTTTTACGTAAAAATCGTTTTCGAACTTTTTTGAGAGTCTTGTTAAACACTAAAGAAAGCCTGTTTTCTGCATGTTTACTTTATTTTTTTTGCACAAGAATGTTCCATTTTAATTGCTCTGTCTTTTTGCGCTATAGTAGAGCCGTAAGGATTTTGGAATCGCGAAAAATTTTGACTTTTTATTCAAAAAAATACGTTTTACAAAAAGTGGCGAAAATCATTCTTTTTGCTGGTAGTACAATATTTCAGAATTATTTTGCAGTGTGATATACCGTTAGAAAGCTCTAATTCTAGGCTTTCCGACGGTATAAAAAAACAATACAAAAATTTATAGAAATCATAAGAAAATGAAAATGAAAAATTAACGATAGCTTAAAAACGCGGAAAACAAGGTTTCAAAAATGGGCCGTTTCTCATATTCTTAGTGCGAATTTTGAAAAACTATTAACACAGGCGTGCTCAGCGTTAACTCAGCATCGAAATAAACCAATGTAACAACCGGTATTTTACGTGTTAAGTGCTAGCTGCGATCACGGATGAGTGATTCAAATGATTGTGAGTAAATCTGAAGATAAAACTGTCCATTTTTGTTTGCAAAAAGCTGCTTTGAGATATTTTTACTTTTAGCCACGTTACTTTTAGTTGTTACCGCGATTGTTACTACGCCCCAGGAACTTTTTTGACTTGTTTCGAATTTTTATTTCTAAAAATTCACACTATACATAGCCCTGGATTTAAGCTTTCTAACAAGCCATTAATTGATTCAATGCGATTTCAAAAAAGTTTCAAAAACAAGTCTTTGTATGAACAGAACTTTCTTCAAACTTTTAAAATTCCAGTAAGTCAGTCAACAAATTGTTGAAAACCCGAAATCCGTGACTACATTTTGATACAAGACTTAAAATTTTTTTTTTTAAATTGGATTTGATAAGGTATATTTAAGATTAATAAATTCCGGGCCGGCCCGGTCCGTCGATTTTCGAGCCCGGCCCGGCCCGTAAGCAATTTTGAAAGTTGGGCCCGGCCCGGGCCTCAAAAATCACGGCCGGGCCGGGCCGGCCCGTGCACAGGCCTGCATCCGCCATGAAAACATCCGAAAAAACATCTGGAAATCCGCTGACATTCGCCATGAAAATATCCGAAAAAACATCCGGACATCCGCTGACATCCGATCTAAAATTTTGACATCCAACATCCACATCCGGCCAAAAATTTTTTGACATCCACATCCGACATCCGACCTAAAGTTTTTTGACATCCGACATCCACATCCACATCCGCCGGATGTGGATGTTTCGGATGTAACAGATCCACATCCGGATGTATCTTCTGGATGTTTTTTACAGCCCTGCCGGAAACCGGTATTTTTCGGTATTTTGTTACCAAATGGTTAAGAGGGGAGACCAATCATAAAAGTGAAAAAAACGATACACTATTTGCGCATACTATCCCATACTATCATATACTATCCACGTATATATATCGTACGAAAAGCTTAAATTTTTGAATTTTTTGAAAATTTTCACTTTTTTGACTCGGTCCCCTCTTCAAAAAAAAACATTATTAACCAGTTTTAAAAATGCCGATTTTCCACATCCGGTCTTTTGTTCATAAAGTACCGTAAAAATACCGGTATCAATACCATTAGTAAACCCTATTAGTAAATCCAAGCAAACGTTAATCAAGTAAACTGTTAAAAACATAGAAAAATAACATTAGTATCGTATATGCCTTCACCCAATAATTTCAGGCTTGGGCCCTAACGCTTTGACTTAGGCTGAGGACGTGGTCAGTACTATTATCAACTTCTTTTTTTTTCAAAAAAATAATTAAATAAAAAATAGTTGTTTCAGACACTCCAAGAATTATTAAGAAGGGGGGGGGAGCATACCACACTCTCTTTCGGGCAGAAGAAGGGTATATGACACCAGCGTCGGCATCAGCGTAAGCCTAAGTAAAAAATTATATGGAGATGATATGACAATAATCTTTCTGGGAGGACTATATGACACTAGCGCCGAAAAATGTTTATTATTGAAGGTAATGGGAGATCTGCGGATACAACTTTTGCGGACTTATTATTGCGAAAACAATCTTTGCAGACTCACATTTGCCGCAAGGCTTTTGCGGCACCAAAATTCAGCAAAGATTATACTATTCGACCTTAGTATAGAATAACCCCACCCAAAATTTTCCAACGAAGCCCCCTGCGCCCCCTTCGGGGGTAGGATTTGTAATACGTCGCAATGTTCGTCGTGGTTTTGTCCCACTATTGGGTTGGTCCATAAGTTCGCGGCAGGTTATACACAGCTCGCAAAGTTTCTATATGGGTTTCATGAGAGTAGTATATAATTGCCATTTCCAAGATAGCCCATCCGCCCACATCCCAAGTTGGTATTTCCAACACAAAAACCCCTCACTTCAATGGTCACCGCTGCCAATTTTTCAAATGCTGACTTTTCGCTGTTTTTTTTCTTTGAAAATGCCACTCGCCGCGCCGCTTGCCGCTCTTTTTTTTCAAACTGCCGCTCGCCATACTTCTTGCCACGATTTTTTTGACCAGTCTCTCCGCCGCTGATTTTTTTTTAAATGCAGCCATCATGCCGCGCCACTCGACACTGCTTTTTTCAGTTGTAGAAGTGTGGTCTTTTACGTGGTTTAAGTAACTTCATGGTGGTTGAGGGGTTTTTACGTGGTTGGGGGCTCCATAATGCTGATTCGGGTACTTTTCTGGTGGTTGGTCCGTATCACGTCTTTCGGGTCCCATCATGCCGTTTAACGTACTTTCTGATAGTTCGGGTGTATCTACGTGATTCAGGATCCATCCTGATGGTTCGATAAATTTGTATCCATGTAGCAAGTCTCCCTTCTGGTGGTTCGGGTACTTTTTTAGTTGTTCGAGTGTATCCACGTGAATTGGCTACCTTCCTGGTGATTTGGTTGTATCCACGTGGTTCGAGCTCCAAAATGCTAATTTGGGTAATTTCTTGGTGATTCGGATGTATCCACGTAGTTCGGGCTGACCCTGGTGGTTAGGTTACTTTCTTGATCTGGTTGGTACCATCTTGGTTTTTTTTGGCGCTATCCACGTGGTTCAAGTACTTTTCTGGTGGTTCAGGTAGCCACATACCTGGTCACCTACCTACCCTACCTGGCCACCTACCTATCCCACTTGACCGCCTACCCACTCTACCCAGCCACCTATCTACCCTACCTGACCAATTACCTGACCTACCCAGTCACCTACCTACCCTACCCAGCTATCTACTCACCCTTACTTGACCAGCTACTCACCTACCTGGCCATCTACTTACTCTACTTGGCCACCTACTTGCCCTAGCTGGTCTAACTAACAAATTATAACTAACTAACTTTACTTCACCTTCATATCATGCGCGAGATCTCGAAATCGGCCGACAATCTTTTTCAGAGTGTTTATACTTATTCGAAAGAGGAGACAGGCGCATTGCAGAAAGTGAACTGGGCTCAATGTGACCAAGTAACAAAAAGATATGAGGTTTTGAAGTTAAAAAAGTGTGACGGATACCAGTCCGAATACCATATAGACAAGGGTATGGAGATGTTTTTAGAACTTTATAGTGACAGTTCTACTGCTTTTTGTGCACCTTCACAGTGTGGGAGCGAGATATGTCTGCAGCTTAGGCAAGCTCTACAAATTTTCATCGAAGTCTCAATAAGCTCACAGTCAGGGTCCCTTCCTTGTAAGTTTCATTTCTTACGCCTTTGCAAAAAAAGTGGCAATTCAAACATTATTTTAAGAACAAACTCAAACTTAACAAAACCAACTGCAATTACACTGCAATTGATAAAGCAGTTCTTACCAAAACCTACTAGATTAGTTGTTTACCCATCATAATACTTATAATGCTGAATATTGATATATTGGCGGAAACCTTCAAGTATTTGAGTCGCAAAGAGCTAGCTTTTATTCAAACTACTAACCAGAGTTACAACACACTTATTGAAACATTTACAAACCCTTTACATGTTATACATCTGATTAAATTTCAACACCATATTTGTCCAATCCATCAGGGGTAATTACATTCTTCATTTTTAGGCAATAGTTTTTGTATACTTTTAGGATGCCACATTATATCATTTCATGTTGGCTCGAAGAATAATTGGTTTAGCCAGCAGGATAAGAAGAACAGTAGTGGGCGCATACAAAAGACCAATTTTGGTGAGCTAGTTATGAGTGAATCAGTCAAATTTCGATAGCTGGACACTTCAGGTGGCTATTTTGCAACTTTTTAGTGTTATTTTTTAAATAATCTATTTAAATATTTTGAATCAAGGTGCGAGGCGCACTGGGAGCGTATTGGGAGACCTAGCACTCCTTTTTATTCGAATTTTTTTTAAATTACCACATTTCTGGCGTGGTGACAAGTGGGCCTTAACATCACACCGGCATTTGTGGACCGGTGTTTTCTAACTCAGAATTTCATGCTGAACACGACCTTCCCGCTTCAATCATTGACGAAGTGGGTAAAAAAGGCTCCGCAAGTAACAAGTTGTGGATGGTCGAAATCCAGCTGGATAAGTGGTACGTCATAAAGGTTATACACACACTCAAAATATACAAAAATGATCGCTAGAAGTTCAGCTTTCGAGTAGTACCAAAGACTGCCTGCTCTAATTTATATTTGAGTGTGTGTATAGTATAGCAATCATGACGCATTACTTGAAAACCTGTGGGTATCCGCTGGATCGTGTTTCAACATGAAATTCTGAGTTAGAAAACACCGGTTCACAAATGTGGCATTTTGAATGTCGGCCTTAAATGTGGCATTTTTGAATGTCGGGCCTTAAATATCGCATCCTCGAATGACGCATCCATAAAAATCGTGTCCTCTGATGTCGCATCCTTGAATGTCGCGTCCTGAAATTTCGGGCCTCAAATGTCGCGTCTTTATTTGTCGGGCCTCAAACGTCGCGTCCTCGAATTTCGGGCCTTAAAATGTCGCGTCTTTAAAAAGTCGGACCAGAAATGTCAATGAACGAAAAATAAGCCACTAATGTCTTGTCCTTAAAAGTCGGTCTTGAAAATCAATCCTGGAAATGCTGAGTTTAAAAGGTCACGTCTTTAAATTTCGATTGATAGTATTCGGGTTCCAAATGTCAGATCCGTAAATTTCGACTCTCAAAAGTCGATCTTTATATGTCGGACTTTAAATGTCGGTTGTCATTTGTCATTCCTCATATGATGCATCCTTAATAGTTCGTCTTTATTTATCGGGTCACAAATGTCAGTCCTCAATTCTTGGCTTTCGAAAAAGTTAATCTTTAAGAAATTTTTCTCAAATTTTAAGGCCCACTTGTCACCACGCCATTTTGCTACTCTTACAAAAAAATTCGCTAATTATGATAAAGTTGAGTTGCGACCTTGTAGATACATCCAAAAAAGATTTCCTATGCTGGATGGGATATTTTGAGTGCAGATTGTTCAAATAATTCGTGTTGCCGGAATACTGCTTCACTCCTCACAAAAAAGATAGAGAACAAAGTCTTACTCGTGATCTGATACTTCTATCTGATGCGATTTAGCACTCCATCGCGTAATTTTTTTTTAGAAATACTCTATGAAATTTCAAGAAAATTACAAACCAAGTCCTAGCCACCTGAATTTTCGTCCAAAATCCGCTGGTTTTTCGAAGCGGTTTATTGTCAACTTGTTTCGGCTTTAATTGTCGGAAATCGGTTTGTTTTTTTGCTCCTTGCACTTTCCTGCTGCATTTTTCATGCTGAGCATTTTAGTACATTGTCAGCAGAAATTTTCATCGATAATCCGAACCAAGTGTTCAAGGTAGTCGTCTTTTGTAAAATAGAAAGTTGTTATAAAAGCCATTTTGTTCAATTTCAATCAGACCAACCAAATTTTTTATGGGGAAAATAGGAATTCTTGGTTGTCAAAGTGGCACACTTTCAGTAATAACTTTAAGAAAAACAGCTAATCTATTACAGTCGACTCTCTCAATAACGAACCCCCTGAATAACGAACTCTCTCAATAACGAACACTTTTTTTGTTTGGTTTGGTTGGATTTTCGATAAAGTACTTATAACGGACCTTCTCAATAACGAACTCTCTCAATACCGAACACCTAGAGCCGGTCCCCAGGGGGTTCGTTATTGGGAGAGTCGACTGTACTATAAACGTAACATTTTTTAGCAGAAAAACATGGTCCCATCGGTTTCTCGTTTTCTGAACCACTGGATGATTTCCTGGTCTGGGCAAAGGCGCCAGCATACCTTCGTTTCAGACATGTTAGAGTTACACCAATGGATGGCTATGATAAGCATTACTTAGATGGCATAACACACCTTAAAAGCGCCTTTAAAGATGCTCAATTGTTCATTAGAATGGACCAGGCTAACTGCAAACATGAAGATGAATTGCTGCAAAAATTCAAAGACTTCTTGATTATTATAGCTCCTGCTTTTGAACTAGTATCAGGTATGCTTCATTGAATGACCATGCTCACGGTGGTCACGCCGAAATTACGAAATATTTTACTAATTTTTGATACACATTCGTTTTTTTATTGAGTTTTTAACAAAACTAAACCTAAAATTAAATTATAGGCCTTCTTATGTTGGAAACCAAGTTGAAAAATACAAAAACAGAAATCAGAAAAGAATTTTGAATTGGTGGGGGACCACAAGACCAACGGAAACATGGTCCTTTGAGCAAATTTCGGAACAGACACTTACCGACAATCATGCTGAGAGCTCATAACAAGGAAATATCACATAGTGTCGTCACGAAATTTTAAAACCCAATATACCATTTGATAGGAAATTTTAAAGTAAAATAATGGTTTTTTGGTCAAAATCTGCTTACAGAGTATTTTTTCTAAAGTGAAAAAGGCGCTGGAAATTTAGAACTTCAGTAATGGCTATATTTTACATTCAAGCCACCTGTTAATAAAGTAATCAAATAAGTACTTAGATGGTCGAGTGGTTAGGCATGTGCTGACTGACTCGGTCACAAGCGCTGGCAGGGGATAAAAACTGGTTAGCCCTTCCTGGCCACGTTCACAGGGTGACACAAAAGCCCTGCACGATTTCTCTTAGCTTCTTGATCGATGACAGTAGTTATTCTATTTATAAGCTACCTGGGATAAATAGAAAACATGCGACTGGAAAGTTATTATGCTAAACACGAATACGGTGTCAGAATTGACGATTTGCTAAAAGGTGAAGAAATTTTAACAAGTTTTTTTATACAACTTCAGAAGATGTTTTACCCGTTCGAATCCTCTCTGTTCCCGAATTTTTTTCAGACATAGTTTTCTGCATTAAACGCCTACCGCATTTTCTCTATTAAACAGGCCCCCTACAGTTAACTATTTTCAAATTTGTTTTGCTTTTTTAACCCTAACATTGTATACTTTTCAAAACGTACGACCACTCATTTTGTAGAGTTTGTTAAGCTCTACAAAATGAGTGGTCGTACGTTTAATAAATATACAATGTTAGGGTTAAAAAAGCAAAACAAATTTGAAAAAAGTTAACTGTAATGGGGCCTGTTAAATAGAGAAAATACGGTAGTTAGCAAGAGTACACTATACGGCCTCCTCCTTAAAATCGGTTTTAACAACTTATTCGTGTGTTTTAGCATTTGAAACGTGTAGAAAACATGTTTTTAGGTGACAGAAACCTTTTTCAGAAAAAGATTTCGAAAATTTTGACTTCTTGCCTTGGGGGACCACGGTAAACCACCTGGATAGGGTACCTGGATACCATTTTTTATTCATTTTACATCAGGGTTCGTAATGGAAAATTTCGAAAAAAATACATTTGGTAAGAAAGGATTTTATTTTATTGTATCCAGTGATCATTGCTATTTCGAAGCGATAAAAAAGATTTTGGCTACAAACTTTAAAGATAAAAAAGGTTTTAGGTCCCGAAAAAAGGACAAATCTTTTCAAAAAGTACAGTTAGGTCTCCTGTTTCGCATCGTTTTTATCACTGAAGCAAGGAAAAAAGAGTCTGTATATGCATTTAATGTTCAACAGTCTTCTCGGATTCATCTCTAAGGTAAGTGAGTGCGCGCATCTTTAACTCTCACTGCTTAGATGGCATGAAACACTCTAAAAGCGCCTTTAAAAATCCTCAACTGTTTATTACAATCGAGCAAGCTGACTGCAAACATAAAGATGAATTGCTGCAAAGATTCAATTGCTGCAAAAATAATTTGTTATCATTTTGGAGCAAAAAAAATATGGCGTAAATTTGTAAAAATAAAAAAGATTTGTTGTTTAAACCCAACTGGTGGCCAACCCAACTGGCGGCCACCGACTTGCGGCCAACCCAACTGGCGGCCACCGACTGGCGGCCATCACAACTTTTACCCATCAAGTACAAGTGGATATGAATGCGACGATAGTCCCCTACCTGTAGAAAAGGGACAATTGTTCCTGTTTATATAAAAAGACTATTAGGTTTCTTACAATGGCCGGGTGTAGGGGCAGGTGTTCGTCGATGTCCGTGGAAGTTTGAGGCTGTTCTCACTATACAATTTTGTCTGTTTTTTGTTTTTTTCATTGAAGTAAAAGTCTAACTCCTTTCAGTTTTAGTCAGGGTTGGAATATGATTGGTCATTTTCGAATCCGGTGATATGACCTATCATATTTGGTTATATTCGGTCATTTTCTATTTTAAATTTTTGTGGGGGAAGGCAACTTAAAGTGGAATTAAAACTTACTGTGAAATCAGAGAATATTTTAACCAGATCACTACGCTCCTGATGTAACGACAAAAAAGTATGAAAAACCTGTTTGGTGAAAACAGCGCTTTTTAAGAATACCCTGGCATGAATACTTAGGTACCATTTTTTAGGTATAAGGTCCTACATATTACCATCTCCAATCTAGATACTCGGGTCTTGATTCCGCCACCTGGGCAATACTACCTAAATTTGAAACCTTCACACCGCCGGGGTACAGCCACCTAGGTACACAGATCAAGAGTCTATGCGATCACGCTGGCACAGCTAGTTCGGTCAGAATATGTGTTTCAAAGGTTGAGATACCATACAGGTAATTAGTGCACCTTCAGATAGTCGTTGTAATAGGTATTAGTCATAGTAGCCGCCAGTCGGTGGCCGCCAGTTGGGATGGCCGCCAGTCAGGGGCGCCAGTTGGGATGGCCACCAGTCAGTGGCCGCCAGTTGGGATGGCCGCCAGTCGGTGGCCGCCAGTTGGGATGGCCGCCAGTAGGTGGCCGCCAGTTGGATAGCCACCAGTTGACCCTCGTTCTAAATTTCAGGATGCACGCTCTGGTGTTTCGCCTTTGAAGAATCATATGAACCCCTACCACCAGCACCATACGGTAACCAAGAAGACATTCTAAGTATTCCTCTTATTCGCAACTGCTGTAGTTTGGAATTACTGGTGCAAAGATATGTTGACAGACTAGGAATAGCCACTTACGACCAAATTTGTGACTGGCTAGAGGCTGAAGCTAATTTTACAAGACATTTGCAATTGCGGACTAATCAGCATCATAAACATGTAGTAGCAATAATTCAGCTGCTGCGGAAAGTATGTTTTTAAATTTTTGTTTTAACGCGGGAAGAGCCATTAAGTTTTTTTATTGATTTTTTTCTGTTAAAGAACCATCGCCGTTGATTATATTTACAGTTAATTTAGAATTTTTGAATTGGCGGGGACACGCGAAAATGCGGAAAATATTTTTGCAAATTATTTTTTTATTTGCGTCTAAAATTTAAATTCTATGAATTAGATAATTAGTCGTGGCTCAATGAGAGTCGGCTAAATCGTCCGATCTGGCATTGTCAAGCAACGTTGGGCTCGACCATTGGTCGTCAACAATAGTCGACGATTCTTAATTTTGAACAAATTTTAATCGCAAAAAACAAAAAAACAAAAAAAATTTGTATTTTAAATTGTATTTGAATTTGAATTGTATTTTCGCTATAATAGAGCTGTCCCCGCGAATTCAAAAACTCGAAATTGCCATCGTCATCAATGGCGATGGTCCTTTAATACCATCTTGTGTTTGAGATGCAAGGGTTGAAAAAAGGGGAGGGCGAAAACAAGAGAAGGAAACAAAAGTAAAAAAGCACAGACAAAAGCGAAAACAGAAAAAAAAATCCGACAGAATGTTAACATATTATTTTTTCGAAACGCCTGTTTGGTTAATAATTGATCAAAAAAACATTTTTGGAAAGACTTCGACTGTCTATAACTTATTTTTCTGTCTTTTTTATGATATTTAGGTAATCAAGTAATAAAGTTTAGTTAATAAAAATCTTGGGTAACCCGCTTGGATAATTTCATAATCCTTTTATTGATAAAGATTTCGCTTCGCCCAAGGTCATTTTTGCCTGTCCAACACTTTATTACACCTACTTATAAAATATTTTGCTTAATTTTATTTGGTTTCGAGTCCAAAAACAGCAAAGATTCTGATTCTGTACATCACTTTTTGATACAGACTCGAAGAAATTATTAAACGGGTATCTGATTTTTAAAAAGGTAGTGCCAAACCAGCGAATATTTATTTGAGTGAAGTGCCAATCCAACTAGGCTGGACTGTACTTAAAATTTTTTCAGCGGTTTACGCATGCTGAAAAGCCTTGTTCATTTGTATTAGAAACACCTTGGATGTCTGACTGCAAGTATGTTCCACTGGAATTTCTCACGCCACTAAAGAATAAGAACACATCTGAAGAGTTAGTGCTTGAACCAGACCTAAATTTATTTCAGGGAATGAGCTATCCACTACTTTTTATTCGTAGAGATGTGGACTATTAAATCTATTATTGTTTTTATTTAACTTTGAAAAATTGATGTGTAATTTGTCAGTAATATGTAATACTGAGTTTAGTGTCAAAATAAATAAAGTCTTATCATAATTTTCGCATGGTTAGACAACGGCCGACGGCACGCCTTCGGTTACCCTCGGGAGTCATAGATTTTTGAGATAAGAGTGGCATGATTATTTTGAAAAAGTATGATCGCAGGGCAAGGCCGGTGGAAGTCGGGGGTGACCGGAGGAGTATTGCCGGTGGTTGCCCAACAGAATCCCTTCGAAATTGCGTCCGTTTGATTTTCGTTTTTACTGACCTGTGTCCAAATTATCCCAATCGTTAACGATCGTGCTCCTGTAATACATGTATTTCTGTGTTCTCTGTCTTTAAACTTACTTTAAAATATTACTTTTCTCAGCAATACCCTTAATTTCAGACTGAAATCTTATTTTTCTGGCAGAGTAATATTGCACAAATTCGAAATTCGCTTTTTTAAATCGGGAATAAAAGGGCCACTTTTATGGCAGAACAGTATAAAAGTAAATTTATGTATTCTTTCGACTGCCTCACCATGTTTTTCAACTGGGCAGTGGCAAAAAGATACTCTATATGCGTTTTATGGTCAAAAGTACTTCTCGGAATAATGTCTAAGGTAAGTGTGTGCGCGCATCTTTAACTCTCAAGCCCCCTGCGCACCCTTCGGGGGCGCAGGGCGCTTGGGGGCTTGGAGTTGAGATGCGCACACCTACATACCTTAGACATAAATCACTCGAAAGTGACTCTGGATGCATGAAAAAGCATGCATACCAGAGTTTATTTATGCGGTAGGCCCCAGTATTCAAAACTATGTTCAACATCTTCTTGTTAGTGGGCCCTTAGTCATTAGTGGCCCCCTTTTATTCCCTTCCCCTCCCTATACAGCCCTTAATCCCTCTAAAATTCAAAAGGCGCCAATTCAGATTTTTCAAATTTTGACTAAAAAATAAAAAAAATTTTTCTCAGAACCAAAAAACAGCCGGCTTTCTCATGAAATCGGGGTCAAGAAACACGAATATGATGTTATCTCCTCGATCTGATCAGTCCCCGTGGGGGGGGGGGGGTGATTCTGAACTCAAGCCTTATTTAACACAGGAGAGACCGTATGTCCTGTAAGTATATTCCTGTGCAGAATTTCACGGTGGTGAGAAACAAATTCACAATATATCACTACATGGTAGTCTATCTCTCTAGCAACCGACCAAGTCGTGACTTTTGCCTTTGCAACTTCAAAAGGTATATTACCGTATATTCTCTATTAGAAGGCCGGACCTTCTATTTTTCAACCCTATAAAAGTCGGAAAAAATTTGGGTCGATTTTGAGATTTTTGCGTGCTCAACCAAAATTTTAAAAG
Source organism: Ditylenchus dipsaci (assembly GCA_004194705.1). Taxonomy (NCBI): domain Eukaryota; kingdom Metazoa; phylum Nematoda; class Chromadorea; order Rhabditida; family Anguinidae; genus Ditylenchus; species Ditylenchus dipsaci. The sequence goes on along the minus strand of SADC01001099.1, from coordinate 3,773 downwards.
TGGAATCAAGTAAGCTCGTGTTAACTAAGAAAACGCGAAAAACAGATTTGCGAATTTCTTTTTCTAGGCTGATATATAGGTCCTCAAGGGGGCCTTCTATTAGAGAGGGGCCTTCTAATCGAGAATATACGGTATGCGAATTGTTAAAGGTTCAAATTGCTGGCTTGCGCTGTGGTGCACTAGCCCCTTCACTCCAATATGTCCGTCAATGATGTGTCCACTATTTCTTTCCATCATTTTGAGTGGTTGCTCATCAGTTGCTGCATAGGTTTGCTTTCGACCGCTCAGGTCCGAAAAGCCTACCTTGACTCTACTTTGCTAGAGCAACTTTTTGTCTCCTGATTCATAGCCTCGTTGATGAAAAGTTCAAAAGCACTGTTTTTTTCTTCTTTTCTCTGTTTTCATTTTGCGGTTAAATTTCATCTTTTGCTTTTTGTTTCTGCTTTTTAGAAGTCTATATGACATCAGTAGCGCAAAATAGGCTAATAAGCGACTTTAACTGACAACACATATCGTGCATACCAGTCTCAACGTCGACCTGAAAAATTGTCAGAGTTTTGACCACTTTACATTAACAGTTAACCCCCTCCTGGCTAGCCCATTCTTGATCACCCTCTTTCTCCACCCCTCTCTTGGCCACTCTCTTCTTGCATCTCCTACTACATTTTCCAAAAAAAGTTATAACTGGTGCAACAGGAACACTCCTGTAATTTCTCATATACCTACTAATTTTAAATTCAAGGATCTCAAAACTTTTAACTATTATCTTTAAATCTTAATGTCATAAGTCATCTGCTGTTAAAAAGGGCTTTCAAAGAAAAACAAACTCACCTAAATATTTATCAAAAATATTTATCACATAAAAGTTATAAATGGTGCAACGGGACCACTTGCCGAAAACCATATACCGTATTTCCTCTAATATACCGACACCCTCTAATAAACCGACACCCCCTACTTCGAGGGTCCGTATCTCAGTCCAAAGAAAGAAATTTACATCGCTTTTTTTTGCGTTTTCTTAGCTCCCACGAGCTCTATCGATTCCGCTTTTTCGATTTTGGATCTTCATCCAAAATTGTCGAGATCGACCCAAAATTTTCACGATTTTTGAGGGGTTGAAAAATAAACCGACATGTCGGTATATTAGAGGAAATACGGTATGTAGAAAAAAATTACGCACATCGATAAATTACGCACATCAATAAATTACGCACATAAATTACGCACATGAATTGCGACGTTGTAAAAAATTTACGTTTCCTCGCAGAATTTTGTGCGGAAACTTCTGGTACCGATCAATAAACTTTTTTCACGTCATTAACTATCTCGATAATCACGCTTTTGGTCTGAACCAAAATTGAACTGAACCAAATATCGCCAAAAAAAAAAAATAGCCTCTTTAAGAGACGGCTGAATTTGTAGCCTGCATAATAAAATATCAAACTAAGTCACCTGTACATTTTTTTCAATAAAAACAAACAACTCTTTTCAAACACTGGAAAAGGCTAAATGCGCCAAAACCAAGCTTTACAAGGTGGCCAAACTGACAAGTAAAAAAGCTTATCAAGTTGTATTAACAACTTCTTCAAATCTTTTTAGCTTCTAGCGAATCCAGAATTCAAATGCGAAATTCATGCTAAAATATCTGAGTTATCTGTAAAAATGCTTTGTTTCAAAATCAAAGTCACTGTGAAATTTTAAATTCCGCTCAAGACGGAAATGAAACGCTAAAAAGACGAAGCTCATTTATAAGCGCACTCTTTTGTCGACTTTGCTTTTAGGATTCGTCAAACCCAGCAACTTTAAAAAAAACAGTTTTTATAAAGTCTGCAAGTCAACATTTATAATGCCCTACCAGTAGCTGTCTTTAAAGCTATGCTTGTTGGACTGTCATAGACCGTTTGGCATCTCCTAGGGTAGGGTCCCAAACATCTTCGGCTCGTCAAGCCTGCATAATTTTTTTCAGCTTTTTTTTTTTCAATTCCACCCACCCCGTTGTACACATACCTTACTAGGTGATTATGTTCTGGTATAACGTGAGCGGTACTACATGGGTGGTAAGTTACAGTGCTCCAGTATGACTTTTTCAGGACTCCCGCCCACCCTATTGTACACATACCTTACTAGCTGATTATGTTCTGCTATAACGTGAGCGGTAACACATGGGTGGTAAGTTACTGTGTTCCAGTATGACTTTTTCAGGACTCCCACCCACCCCATTGTACACATACCTTACTAGGTGATTATGTTTTGGTATAACGTGAGCGATACTACATGGGTGGTAAGTGAATGTGTTCCAGTATGACTTTTTCAGGACTCCCACCCACCCCATTGTACACATACCTTACTAGGTGATTATGTTTTGGTATAACGTGAGCGGTAACACATGGGTGGTAAGTTACTGTGTTCTAGTATGACTTTTTCAGGACTCCCACCCATCCCATTGTACACATACCTTACTAGCTGATTATGTTCTAATATAACGTGAGCGGTACTACATGGGTGGTAAGTTACTGTGTTCCAGTATGACTTTACAGGACTCCCACCCACCCCATTCTACACATACCTTACTAGCTGATTATGTTCTGGTATAACGTGAGCGGTAACACATGGGTGGTAAGTTACTGTGTTCTAGTATGACTTTTTCAGGACTCCCACTCACCCCGTTGTACACATACCTCACTAGGTGATTATGTTCTAATATAACGTGAGCGGTACTACATGGGTGGTAAGTTACTGTGTTCCAGTATGACTTTTTCAGGACTCCCACCACCCCATTGTACACATACCTTACTAGGTGATTATGTTTTGGTATAACGTGAGCGGTAACACATGGGTGGTAAGTTACTGTGTTCCAGTATGACTTTTTCAGGACTCCCACTCACCCCGTTGTACACATACCTCACTAGGTGATTATGTTCTAATATAACGTGAGCGGTAACACATGGGTGGTAAGTTACTGTGTTCCAGTATGACTTTTACAGGACTCCCACCCACCCCATTCTACACATACCTTACTAGGTGATTATGTTCTGGTATAACGTGAGCGGTAACACATGGGTGGTAAGTTACTGTGTTCTAGTATGACTTTTTCAGGACTCCCACCCATCCCATTGTACACATACCTTACTAGCTGATTATGTTCTGGTATAACGTGAGCGTTACTACATGGGTGGTAAGTTACTGTGTTCCAGTATGACTTTTTCAGGAATCCGCCCACCCCATTGTACACATACCTTACTAGGTGATTATGTTCTGGTAAAACGTGAGCGGTACTACATGGGTGGTGAGTTACTGTGTTCCAGTATGACTTTTTCAGGACTCCCACCCACCCCAATTGTACACATACCTCACTAGGTGATTATGTTCTAATATAACGTGAGCGGTACTACATGGGTTTTTTTTTTTTTCATTTTTTTCAATAAAAACAAACAACTCTTTTCAAACACTGGAAAAGGCTAAATGCGCCAAAACCAAGCTTTACAAGGTGGCCAAACTGACAAGTAAAAAGCTTATCAAGTTGTATTAACAACTTCTTCAATCTTTTTTAGCTTCTAGCGAATCCAGAATTCAAATGCGAAATTCATGCTAAAATATCTGAGTTATCTGTAAAAATGCTTTTTTTCAAAATTCAAAGTCACTGTGAAATTTTAAATTCCGCTCAAGACAGAAATGAAACGCTAAAAAGGACGAAGCTCATTATAAGCGCACTCTTTTGTCGACTTTGCTTTTAGGATTCGTCAAAACCAGCAACTTTAAAAAAAACAGTTTTT
>SADC01001098.1:0-30252 GCA_004194705.1 Ditylenchus dipsaci | reverse complement strand
GCATCTCAACTAGAGGTCCGGTCGATACGATATATCGTATCGTTATATCGATCGTTGTGAACGAAAAATATCGTTTATCGTATCGTTCACATGAAAAATACCCGTTTTTCAAATTTGTAAGATTTTTTTTAAATTGCGCTGTGGCAATTTAACTTCGGTGTTTTTTTTTTGCTTTCTTGCCGACTTTTTACCATTTTTTCTGTTTCACTTGAATTTATGAATACTAGATTTGTTGATTGTAATGTCTATGAGTTAAATAAATGCCTTGAAAAAATTTCGTGAAATATCGCGATATATCGTTGGCGAAAAATATCGTATCGTTATATCGATCGGTCTAAAGTTTGCCAGAAAATATCGTAATCGTTATATCGGTAAAAGGCAAAAACGATTCTCTAATCTCAACTCCAATAAAAAGTAGCTTTTTGGGTGAGGGGGGGATTATAAGCTAGTAGGGTCAAATATTCTCTGTAGCCCGAGATGTGTACAACTATAGAAGGAGCAATCTCAGTCCAGAGAAAGCCAAAATGCTCATATTTCTGAATAAAGCTCTGCCTATCATCAATTACTGTTATTGAACATGCTTGTTGTGATATGCTGTTATCTTAAGGTACATTTCGATCAATAAAATTAGTTTGCTGTAGATATCTTGAGCTTCTGCGAATCTCGGTATTTTGGCCGAGATCTCGGCCGAGATCTCGCTCAGTCACTGCCGAAAATCTCGGTCTCGGTCAAAATTTGGCCCTAAAAATTTCGGCGAAGTCTCGCTTTGGTCCCCGATCTGCATCTCTAGTTTAAAACCATTTTCGATTGACAATTTTCAGATTTTTCGGGGTTGAAAAATGATGAACCGGGTGCGTTAATAGAGAAAATACGGTATTATATCAATAGTTTATTTCCACAGCTAAAGTATGCACAAGCACATTCACAATTTGATAAATTGCCAAAAATATTAAACAAACCTATTTTAATAAGCCACCAGGTTGATTCGGTTAAATTAAGAGCCGGTTCAGGATTTTGGATATTCAGTTTAAAAAAGCGGGATCGGTAGGGCTCTTGGGATTTACTAAAATGCTAAAAGCTAACTACTCTTCTACTCCGAGATGCAGATTATCAAAGTTAAGGAGAGCGAAGAACCTGGTGGCTAATTAGAGAAAATACGGTAACAGCAGGGTTCGTAATCGTTCTTTTGGTACTTCCTGTTATCTCGAATCATTTTTTTTAATTTTAAATAAAAATTAATAAAATTTCGGATGTTGTACACGACCGGGTTGGCCGCTTCGCGGCCAATATAAGCACACTCCCGTTGCAAGGGATAAGGAAAAATAAGTTCGTATTTCAGGGTGAAATACTTGAGAATGCTAACTAATACATCCAAAAATGATTCGAGATAACAGGAAAGTACCGTCTTTTTTAAAAAGATTTGTCCTTTTTTTCGGGACCCAAATCTTTTTTATTTTTGAAGTTTTTAGTCAAAAATTTTTTTCGCTCAATAATAGCAATAAGTAATAAGAAAAATGAAATAAAATATTTTTTATCTAAATGTCCTTTTTCTCGAAATTTTTCATTACGAACCCTGGGTAACAATCAAAAATAAATACCGAGTATTTTCTAACATAAATTATGTATATGTAATGTGGACAGCTAATTCCTCTTAAATTGAACTAATGTGGATAGTTGGAGAATGAGTTGTTGTACTGACTCCATGGCTGTTGGCATTTGCTCCCCTGCAGATCTTGCGGAAAAGCCTATCGGATTGTTAAGCTCATGCTGCAGATCCACGATGTGGTCAATGACTTTCTGAAATGGATCTTGTTTATAGCAAACTTTAAAGATGCTTAACAGGTTTTTCGTTTCCAAGGCTTACAGTTTAAGTCCTTTCACCCGGTAAATTGACCCTCTGGTGAATTGAACATCTAAATTTATCTTGGCGGGATTTTTCGGCTTTCACCGTATAACCTCCATTAATCCCCCACCCCCCTTTCTTGAATAGGATTTCAGAGTTAAGGCCATTTTTGATTTACAATTTCAAAATTGTTCAGGGATTGAAAAATAATCCCCCTGGAGGATTAAAAGAGGTTCTACGGCAATTTTATTACCAAATTGTATACCAATACAGTGAGATTGAGAGGCAGACTAAGAGTAATTTTTTTTTTAATTTTTTGGTAAAGTTTTGGTAAAATCAATCATTTCTCAATACTTAAAAAATACCATAAAAAACCTTATTTTGCTATTATCAAACCATCTTCAGCATGCCCGAATCAGTCCAAAAAACAAATTTTGGAACAGGAAAAACGTTAAAAAAAATTTTCTCCAAGTGGACCATCACTTGGTTTGTTGTACCCAGGTAGTCGTATCCAGGTTGGGGAACTTAGGTAATGTAGTGGTACATAGGTAGTAATCTTTTGGTCTTGTAAAGAACTTTTAAAACTTAAAATGTTTTTTCTATGGTCCAACTTTTAGTTCTACTGGATAATCCACGCACCAACCGAAAATTTTGCTCCAAGTGGTCGTCCACTTGGAGCAAAAATTTTTTTACGTTTTCGATGTTCCAAATGTATTTTCTGGACTAATTTAGGCATGCTGAAGATGGTTGATAGTGGTAAAATGCCGTTTCGTTGAGTATTTTTGAGTATTAGACAATAATGGATGTATGTGAAAACTCCCGAAAAATGTGTGAAATTTCCCGACTAATTAATAATTTTCCCGACAAATTTTAAAACAAACATATCTCAGTGTTTTCTTATCATTTTTTTATTTTTTTAGACCAGCATGCAGCCCTACTCTTCTAGTTTCTAATGAGCCATCAACCAAACTGTTATAATTAAAAAACATTGAGAAAAAATAGTTTACATAAAACAAGAAGTTGTAAATAAAAACCAACTTTTCTCAATTTTTTTTAAAATTTTAACGATTTGTTTGATGACTCATTAGAAACTAGAAGAGTAGGGCTGCATGCTGGTCTAAAAAATAAAAAAATGATAAGAAACACTGAGATATGTTTGTTGTTTAAAAATTTGTCGGGAAAATTAATTAATTAGTCGGGAATTTCACACATTTGTCGGGAGTTTCAATTTGATCCGACAATAATTGATTTTACAAAAGTGGTTTTTACAAAAGCTCAAGAAATCCCTACAAAACGGCATTTACCATTATCAAACCATCTTCAGCAGGGTACGCGACGTTTCCCTGTAAAACCGTTTCCCTGTAAGCCGTTTCCCTGTAAGCCGTTTCCCTGTAAACCGTTCCCTGTTAGGCCGTTTCCCTGTTGGCCGTTCCCTGTAAGCCGTTTCCCTGTAAGGGACGTTTCCCTGTAAGGAACGACAAGGAACTGTAGCGTGTAGGAAAATTTTGTAGACTCAACTTTGGATGAGAGATCGAACTAAATCTGAAATAATACCCCTTTGGGTATTCAAATGGCAGTAGGGAAGTATTATTACCCAGAAGTAGCACTCAGATCATAGTGGGGTGAGATCAAGAGGTATCCATGTGATGGTACCAGTGTCGAGATACACAGGTAGTGGGGCCTAATTGTTAGTACTTGTTGGTAGAACTAGTTGGTGGCACCCACATGGTAGATCTCAGGCGGCACCCACATGATGGTGCCCACTTAGTTGAACTTAGATAAGCGCAACATACCCAACTCACACCCCTCGATTTTAATACTCTTTGGAGGAGGGATGCACTTCATATACCATCGTACTCGAGTCATTCGCATGGTGATACCCAGTTGATCGTGTTATCCAGGTGATGGTACGGAGGATTTAGTATAATAGACCTTTTTAATGCGCATAAGACTATTTGATAAGGTGTATCAGACTGTATTGGCAGGCGGATCACTACTTGGGTAATACCTAAGCACCTCAGTACCACCACAACCAGTACTTCCACGTACTTCCTTCGCTTTCCTTTCGGGCGTTGCATGTTACACTGAAAATTACATGACAACGTGAAAAATGAAGCGCGGATTAAAAATAAATTGAAGTCGCGTTCTATTTTACGAGAAACTGTTTTTACAGGGAAACGGCTTATGGCTTGGTTACAATGGCATGTCGATGTCGAAGTCGATGTCGATGTCGAAGCAAAGTGGTTACAGTGACATGTCGATGTCTATGTCGATGTCGATGTCGAAGGTGGTTACAGTGACGTGTCGAAGTCAATGTCGATGTCGAAGTCTATGTCGATGTCGATGTCGAAGTAGGCTTTTTAATATAGATTTTCGGAATTCGAAATCGTTCGAAATTTTTTTTCTTCTGCCTCGACAAGAGCTAGGTTTTTAACAGTCAAATACAATTATTTTTTACTCATCTGGTGCGGAATTTCATGCGCTATCTTTTGTGCTATAAAATGTTTAAAAAAGGCAATGAAAAAAATGTCTAACGAATTGATTTTTCAGAACTACATCGCATTTTTCTTTGCACTTCGACATGGACTTCGACAGGGACTTCGACATGCCTTTATTTTTCTAGTCTTTTATGATTTTCAACACCAGAGAGACCGTATGTCCTGAAAGTATATTCTTGTGCAGAATTTTACGCTGAACACGATGGTGAAAAAAAATACACAAAGAGTCATTGTATGGTGGTCTGTTGCCCTTGTGAACCGACCAAGTAACGATTTTCGCCTCTGCAACTTGAACAAAGAGATAGACCATGCAAATTTTTAAGGCTCAAATTGTTTTACCACCTCAAATTATTCTTTATCCCCTAAAATTTGAATTTTGGGCAAATTATTTTTCATCCCCTTGAATTATTCTTTGGATGTACCGAAGAATTTAAAGAAAGATTTGCTAAAAGGCACATTTGCTTGAAATAATTTCGCTAAAGACACACTTGGTAAAACAAAATTTGGTAAAGCCTTTTCTGGTTCCTTCTGTTTCACAGGTATGATGAGAATACGGTATTTTGAAAATGCAGGTACGTGGAATCGAACATGAGACCTTAAACATTTACCCCATCAAGTTAACCACCGCACTCGAACTCGATTGCATGAAACCCCAAGTGCGTCCACCCTCCAGCGCAAGTTATTATTTTGAACATTTTCACCTACTTAACCCACTTGGATAGTATCTAAACCACGTGTATGGTATTCTTTGCACCCATAGGGGTTCGAACGGCGGTATCCCGAAATTTAAGCGGCATTTTGCATTTTGAAAAATTAAATTCTTAAAAATAAAAAATAAGCCATTTTTCTAACTTAAAATTGTGTGGGGAATTGGGTTTGTTAAGCCCAAATTGCGATTTTACACACCCCAACTCTGATACCTGGCGTAGGTGTCACCTGGCCAGGTGGATGTCCACCTGGATGGCCTAAAAATAAAAAAGTTCATTTAAATAAAAAAATCCGTTTTTCCAAACTAAAAAGTCTGTGAAGAGTTGGGCTTGTTTAGACCAAAAGTGCGATTTTACCTACCCAGCCCCAAATCAAAGGTTACTAGCTTGACTGGCGCCTCTGGCGCCTTTTCGAAACTGTTTGAAAAAAATCCTTAACGAAATAACTTTATTCAGAAACAGCCCCCAAAGGTTTTTATTGACAACATTGCAAAGGTACGAATACATGAAAAATAATTAGATTTAGAGGCACTTGATAAAGACGACCACTTGGAGGCACTTGATGTAGACGACCAGCTATAGGACTGTATGTAGCGACCACTTGGAGGCACTTGAGGTAGACGACCACCTAAGACAACGACCACTTCAGAGCGCGGAGAACTTGAGCCTGATAAGAAATGATTAAGTCACGATAATTCAACAGCAAAATAAATCGTACCTTGGAACTTGATGCCGAAGTTGATGAGAATCATTTGATACTGAACAGCAATGGAAAAACTTCCAAAAAGGGCGTATCTGCACCCAGCAAATTATTGACCACATGGCAAAGTACGAATACATCGAAAATAATTAGATTTAGAGGCACTTGATAAAGACGACCACTTGGAGACACTGTATGTAGACGACCACTTGGAGGCAATGATGTAGACAGCCGTTTAAACAACCTGAGGCGCGCTGGATAGAGAAGACCACTTGGAAACACTGTATAAAGACGACCACTTGGAGGCACTTCATGTAGACGGCCACTTGAAGGCATAAGATGTAGACGACAACCTGAGGCAACGACCACTTCAGAGCGATGAGAACTTGAACCTGATAAGAATGGATACATAAAGCCACGATAATTCAGCAGCAAAAAGCGTACCTTGGAACCTAATGTCGAAGTTTGACGAAAGACCACTTGATACCGAAAATCACTGAAACCTTCTGAAAGGGCGTATCTGCACCAAACGATTTATTGACCACATTGCAAATTACGAATACATCAAAAATAATCACACATGTAGACGACCACTTGGATGCGCACTGGATGTAGACGACCACTTGAGGCACCGGTGTAGACGACAACTTGAGGCACTCAATATAGACGACCAATTGAGGCACTGTATGTAGACGACCACTTGGGGCACTGCATATAGACGACCACTTAGAGACACTTGATGTAGATGACCACTTGAAGGCACTGTATGTAGACGACCAATTGGAGGCACTGCTTTTAGACGACCACTTGAAATTCTAAAATGAATCAAAATAATGAGAGGAAAACTCAAAAACAATCCACAAAACCACAAATAACAGCAAAAATAAATTCTGCACCCAAAAATTCAAACAATGGAAAATAAGCCACAACAAATGATTTGACAATGAATTAGACACCAAGTATTACCGCTTGGTCTCGAGAGGAATTCAAATATAGCCAAAAATAGGCTAAAACCCTCCGATTCTGAAGTTTGTCGGTCGGCCACAGCCCCAACGGCTACACCCACCAGGGCAAGTTTAGGCTCATTCGATAGCTTATGAGTTGCAGGTGTGCCCTTTCTGAGGGTGCGGAGCGACCACCGCCAAAATTTGGGCTAAAAAGGCCAAAATAGGCGGAAAAAATATTGGCGGGAATTCAAAAAGCGCACAGACACAGTCCAAATACTATATAAAGATGTACCACCTGTACAGGTTGATATCCAAGAGTAGGGGCTGATTCACCGAATGACCTGAAAGGTCAAACGTTAGTCTTTTACATCTAAAATTATGGTAAAAAGTTAAGTGTGCACCCAGGTGGATTCGAACCAGCAACATCGGCGTGCATATCCAAGTGGTCGTCCACTTGGATCCAAAATTTTTTTTTCACGTTTTTGGATTACAAGATAATTTTTCTGAACTAATTCCAGCATGCTGAAGATGTTTTGACAGCGGTAAAATCACATTTTATCGGAAAGATTTTCAGTTATCGTAAATTCTTTATTTGGGTAAATCAAGAGTTCACAATAACGATAGGTTACTGGTTCGAATCCCTCTGGGTGCAATCAGTCCAGAGTACAGGATTCCGATTCAAATAAAACCGTTTCTAGAACACAATTTTTTTCAGTTTGGATTGAATCGTTCAGGTTTTTAGGTCTGTACCGCGAAATTAAACCGAACTGGAGAAGATGTAGCCTAACAAACAAGATATTAATCAAAACAACTACTTAGAAAACACGCTTAGCAAATCGACCACTTAGCAAATCACTGCTTAAAAGCGGGTTAGCTAGTTAAAAAAGTTCGAAATAATGACTTCCTCTTTAAGATAATAAAATAATTACAATAAAAAAATATATGAAAAATATGGTGTGGTGACCGATTCTTATTATGGTGACCGATTTCCCATTTTAACCACCTTCGACATCGACATCGACATCGACTTCTATTGTAACCACCTTCGACATCGACATAGACATCGACATCGACTTCGAAATCGACATCGACATGCAATTGTAACCACGGGTTACAGGGAAACGGCCTTACAGGGAAACGGTTTTACAGGGAAACGTCCGTGTCCCTCTTCAGCCCGAATAAGTCCACAAAACAAGTTTTGAGGCCCGAAAAGTGAAAAGAAAATTTTGCTCAAGTGGTTATATATACCCTCAGCTGCAAACCACTAAGTGAATATCTGCGTATTCTGGATGAACTAACACCTGAGTAACACCATCTAGATGAGATCTGGTGGTGCAAGCTAATTACTATCACATCTTAGTTTAACCCCGTATTATGGGAGCGACCTGATATCCTTGTGGTTTTCCTACTCTTTCGTGTAGCTTACCTCACAGTTATAACCGCACAGTTATCATCCTGAGTCAGTTTTGCCCACCGACAACTGTTTGTTGATAACTGTAAATTTTCTTGTATAATATGGAAGTAAATCGATAACTGTAAGCTAATAACTGTAGAATTTCTCGTATAATATACACCAAATTCTACACTTATCGACATACAGTTCGTAGTTGATGAAAAAGATTCGCTCGATTTTTGTCAAAAATAAATTTTGCCAGAGAAATTTTTCGAAAAGATATGCTCGGGCAATGACCCAACCCTAATATTTGTTTGTTTGTTCAGGTTAGCCAAGTTTTTTTTTTGCAAAAAAAATTTAGGTCAAAATAATTAAAACACCTGAAGTGAGAAAATCTAGAAAAAAAATGGTTAAAAAAGAAAACATGTTTTTCTGTATCAGCCTCGGCCTTAGATGGTAACTGAAGAATGGACTTTTTCCCAGTTCCTCTTTTGCTCTAGGCAAGTCCACTTAGGTTGAGTTTTGCGAATGGGTGGCAATTCAAAGTTGCTGCTTTCACAGGCTGTGTGCTTTCCTAAAAATTTTTATGGATAAAAAGTTCCAGTCACTTCTTGATATAAAATACGCTCGGAAGTTCCTTCCCGCCCAGGGTGCGACAAGTTTTCAGCTTGGTTTCGAAGTTTTTTTGCCGAACATGATTCGTCAGACCAGTCTAAAAAATTGCAAAAATATAATTTTTGCTATGTAAATTTTAAAAATTTCTTTGTAAAAAACCATAAATTTCTTATTTTCAAAAACATTGACCAGAGACCATACCTACACGCAGCGCCGCGGCGCACCGGCGCTGCGCGAGTTTGTGGCTTTCAATGTCTTTTATCCATGAAATCTGCCGAATAAAAGTTTTACGAGGGTTTGGCAAAAAGGTCAAATATTAGTGGAATGACTCATCTTTTCAGCCAACAACACACAATAATGAGCTGTTCCACTCCTTCTTATTGTTAAAACAATAAGAGGTAGGGCAAATATAGTTGTGAGGACATTGCTAGGGTGACTCGAAAAAGCAGTCTTCAACAGTTTGTCTCCTACTTTCCTGCAGTAATCTCGAGTGTGAGTCAATCTCTTGGCTGGGAGATCAGCCGGAAGGACAATAAAAGCCAAGATATTCATATAAATATACAAATCCAAACACTGAAAAATTACTAGAATTTATGTAGAATATTAGAAGAGATGTGGTGAAAGAACTGAAACATTTCACTTGTGGGCATAGTGACCGCGATAAGCGAAAATTGGACGGCGTCCGTCCACCGTCTTGACGTTTTTCGCCAACCGTCCTTATTTTTTGCGTTTTGCCGGCCGTTCAACCGGCCATCCTTCGATAAAAAAAATTCGCCGGCCGTCCACTTTATTTTTGTCGAACGGCGACCGTCCGACCTTCTCACTTTTCGGCGCCGTCGGACGAGACGGGGACGAGACAGCCCGGAGGACGGCTCGGTCACTATGCTTGTGGGTAGTTGTTTCCACGCTTATAGGAAGCATGTTTGAGTCTGTTCTAATATGGCATCAATTTGAGTACAGTCGACTCCCTCATAGTGCACACCCAAGGGACCGCCCCAGGTGTGCACTATGGAGGGGTGCACTATGGCGGATGTGCACTATGGAGAGAGCTATTTCGCTTAAACACCGCCATTTGTGCACTATAGAGGGTTTTCCACCCAAAACAAATTATGTTATTCTCGAAAGCCAAAACAGGACAAACGCAAACTGCATCTTGCAGCATCTTTCAAACAAGACATTGGATTTTAAATATTTCATCAGACATTGGTATTCTGATAGTTACTACGACATCTCTTAAGGCAAGAGATGCACATCACGACAAAAAAGCAAAAAAGAATAACAGTTTTCAATGAGTGTCTTGTTTGGAAGAAGCTGACATAAAGCACTTTGCGATAATCTTGTATTAGTTTCCGGGTCAGTTAAAAAAGATCAGTTAAATAAATAGCCATGTTAGAGAGTAGTTATCAAACCAGCTGTATACAGTCAGCCCTCGATTCAACTTTAAGTAATCAAAAAGACCTCCTTCGTTAAACGGCATCGTGGCCTAGTGGGATATTCCCGATTTCCACTGGATTCCCACTGGAAGTCGATTCAAGCATAATTTTTTCCTCGAGTTTTTAAAATTTCGTCAAATTAATTCTCGTTTCAATTTCGCTGGTACCCGCCTTTTAAAATATTCACATCGGCGACGAGCATGCCCATTTAGAAAAATTTACCAAATAGGCATTTTCCAAAAAAAATTACCAAAAAAATTTTTTTTACCAAATGTGCATTTCACTAAATATTCTTTTAACTTTTTCGGTACAGAAGTTCCTTATGTTCATAATACATAAGTACGGCCAGTGGATTTCCCACCTAAATCGAGAGACATTAAAGGGGCATGCCCGTGCCCGACACGGAGAAAAGGCGGGGACCAGCACTTTTTTTCTTTCTCGATCAAGTTTTACATGCGTTCTCATCTGAATTTTTTAAGTTTTCTGCCTAGTTTTCAAAAGTAGCATAAGGTCATTAATATCAGATTTGATGCAAGACGAGAGAAAAATGGCACGACTCAAAAAATTTTGCTGGTCCCCGCCTTAACTTTTTGAACGCACGGCATGCCCCTTTAAAAAAACGTAAAAGGCGCGTGTAAGGCGCCCGTCCACCTTGTGCTTGAAAAATGTGTCATCCTACCACGGCATCTTTGATTGATTGTGCCCTACTGTACTGAAAACTATTAATCGTCAGTGATGGCAACTATTTCTGACTGATTACCTCATACTGCTTCTAATGCTTCCTGTTGAAACTTACCAAGACATTATTGAATTTATAACCACACCAGAATGCTGCAAACTTATTTGTCTTTCTTCCATACTGTGTGATGTATTGACACGACGAATAAGGCTTGCAAAAGAGAGGCGTTGGATGTGTTTGCGGAAGGCTTTTGTAGGTTTCTAGTCTGATGTGAAAGCATGTCTATTTCTGCCACTTAATCTGCTTATAATGACTGTCTGATTTAAAAAAAATCCAAGGCTGTATATTTCAGATGTCCATTGCTTGCGACACGGATCTTGCTCTTCTCATGTCTCTCTCGGTGGAACTGCGCCAGCTTGGTCACTCTGATGATGCCGGGAATATCGAAACTCAAGTTCGCTTCCTGGATCGAGAAATCAGCGCCTGTCTGCAAACGTTCGACGTCAACAAGCAGAAGATCGTCATTGAACTGCAATACGGGAAAACTTTCATCGGTGCTAGTATATTTCCAGTATATCAATTGACTATTTGTAATATTCAGGAAACGCTTTGCCTGAATACGACTTACGCATGGATCAAGATGAGGGCGAGCCCAGTAATTTAATAATTATGAGTGCTCAGGTTATTATTTGCTCTTTTTTAGCTATCGTTGAAACTATCGCGAAAGTTGCTAAGCTGGTCCGTGTTCTGGGAAATAACCGTTTCCAAACAGCAGCTGTTCTCTTGGAAAGCCGTCTAGAAGTCATCAAAGAGAACTTGGACTCAGTGAACACAGTGATGAGAACAATCGCTTTGTCTGTGAAGAAATCTGTCAACTACTTCAGCGGTGTTCTTGGTAATATTTTTTTCCTGTTTCCTCTTCTCTGAATGCATCTTTTAGCTCAAGCACGTGCCGACGCCGCTCAAACTCATGCAAACAATCCTGTGATTCCAAATCCGTTCGTTCTTGCCTCCACCGCCTCCAGTCAGACTCATCCTGGTTCGTTGTTATTTTATACAAACGCTAGTTCTCTATTTAACTGCTGTGGAGCAAAGATTTTTTTTTTTCAGGAAGCAGTGCCCCGAATGCTGGAGCTTTGCCAAATGATCAGCCTGCGAACCGCGGTATTTTATTTTTACATAGGTCATGTGGAGCCAACTTTAGCTTTGGCTTTTTAGGAACAGATGGGATCAGTGCGCCACTAGCAAAGCACGCCAGGAAAGATGACAAATCAGGACGTTAGTATGAAAAGCAGAATTGTGGAATGGTTCACCTATGACTCTTATGAATACACACTTTCTTATCGACTATAAAAATTGTGTTTGACGTGTGCTCATTTGTCGTATTGTAAAAATTGTATGAGTAAAATTATTCAGTGCATGGTTTGTAGAAAGTGGGCGGAGTCAGTCCAAATACTTAAAGAGGACGTCGACTCCACGTGCTATTTATATTCGAAAACACTTTTTCTATGACTAATGCGAAGAATCCCAAATTTAGAAGTACGGGAATTCAATAATTTTCATAATTTTTTATACCACAGACGCATGAAGGCATTGTTTGAATAAATTTCGATAAGACCTTCTTGTGTATGTGATTGTGGGAAATTCTTGTTTGAAATTTCAGGCTGCAGTCCTCATATATCTAGATCATTTGGTTTATCGGTAGTATAGCAAGGTGGTGTTTCGAAACTTTCACGGCCTCCGCCGCCGGCGCTCCATAATCGCCAATTTCACCCTTTAATTGTTTAATTGATCAGATAAACAAGCAATACTTTTCCAGCCAACATCAAGTAGCACCTGTTGGATTATGGCGAGAAAGCAAGAAGTTTTCATGAAGTCTTGTCATATACAGTCGACGCTCGGTTTAAAGGACCATGGTTTTTGCGCGCAGTGGCATGTGCAAAGTTTGTATTGGCGGGACACTTCTCTTTCGTCTATCATTGTACTCTTTCGAGCCATTTCAAGCGACTCCAAAGAGTACAGGAAGAGACGAAGAGAAGTGTCCCCGCCAATTCAAATTTTGCACATGTCGCTGCGCACAAAAACAACGGTCCTCGGAGGACCGGGGAAAAGTTCGTTCCCACCTAGGGTGCGACACTTTTTTCGCCCGCTTTTTTTAAATTTTCCGGCAATTCTGTTTTGACAGCCTAGTCCCAAAAAATTCCGATTTTTACCGATCGTTTTTCAAAAATTCAAAATTTTTCCTATAAAAAAAAACAAAAACTCGATATAGGGACAGGCTTTTTCAAAAATTTCTGTCCTTAAATCGATTTTTTGGTTTTTTTTATAGGAAATTTTTTTGAATTTTTTGAAAAACGATTGGCAAAATCGGAATCCTTGCGATATTTGGGACTAGACTGTCAAAACAGAATTGCCGAAAATTTTAAAAAATCGGGCTAAAAACAGTGTCGGACCTTAGGTAGGAACGAACCATAGTTGGGCGCCTCTGAAAAACACCACCGCCGCCGCCGCCGCTGCTTTGCCACCACCGCCGCCGCCACCGCCGGCGGCACTTTTTATTTCGCCGCCGCCGCCGGCGCTGCCATCGCCGCCACCGCCGCCGCCAGCTAACGCTTCACTATCAAAAAAAATTTTCTGTTTAATTTATGTTTGTCATAGAATAAAATTTTTGCAAGAGAACAGTAAAATTCTAAATTATGTCATTTTATCATATTTTCGTAAGATGACCATTCAAAAACAAGCATTGTTTTGGTACTTTGTAATTGGTGGTGCCGCCACCGCCGCCACCGCCGCCGCCACATCGCCGCCACCGCCGCCGCCGCAGCCTAATTACTCCGCCGCACCGCCACCGCCGCCGCCGACCTCATTTTCAGCCGCCGGCGCCACCGCCATCGCCGGCGGCACCTCATATTTTGCCGCCGCCGCCTGGCGGCGCCGGTGGCGGCGGCGGCGGCGATCCAACTATGGAACGAACTTCTGTCCTTAAATCGAGCGTCGACTGTAGTCTAAATTATTGTTATTTTGAGCAGACATCTGCTCACTTATCACATCTACACCATATTATAATATAGATGCTAGCCGGAAGAAGGCACAGAGCTGCGAGATCTGAGGATAGGATGGGCCAGTGGGTAGCAGGCAGCCCAGCAGCAGCTGTCTTACATTATATTAACTGGTGGAAAGAAAGTTCGTAATGAGTTTCTGAGCCAATTTTTTTCAATGAAAATCTTTTTTTTAAAGTTCCAAATATACAGGGTTGAAGCATTTTAGCTCCTCTTTCAAATGTATATAACATACAGTCGAGTCTCGATTTAACGATCACCCGATTTAACGATCACCTTCGATTTAACGATAACCTGGATCGGTCCCTTCAATAATAAATTCCGTCAAATTAGCCCTCGATTCAACGATCACTCTCGATTTAACGATCACCTGGGTCGGTCCCAGGTGATCGTTAAATCGAGACTCGAGTGTAATACATCTGCTTTAATGTTTAATCGATATAATGGGAATAAGAAATACAGGGCAGAAAAATGAATCATCCGCCAGCTTTTTGGGTAGTTTCTTTTGTTGCTTCCCTTTCTTATTAAAAATTTTGCTTTGGAAACTGAAGTGGTGCCCTGGGCAGAAGAGAATTTGGAAGGGGAGTGGTGCTTCCAGCAAGATGGGGCTCCCAGTCACAGGGCATATGAAACTCAAGAGTGGATTGCCAAAAACTTCCCCGACTTCATCAAAGTGGACCCACATTGGAAAAAACCAACTGGTGAATGGGCGCCCAACTCCCGCGACTGGAATGTCATGGACTATTTTGCTTGGCCCTATCTCCAGTCAAAAGCTTGCACTGCCCCTCACAACTCAATCCCACAATTGAAAGAATCATTGGTCAGAGAATGGGATGCAATTCCCCAGAGTTATATTCAAAATGCAATCGATAGTTTCCCTAAACGGTTGCGTAAATGTATTGCTGCTAATGGTGGTCATTTTGTGGAATAGATATATATTATGTTATATACCATTTGAAAGAGGAGCTAAAATGCTTCAACCCCGTATATTTGGAACTTTAAAAAAAAAAGATTTTCATTGAAAAAAATTGGCTCAGAAACCCATTACGAACTTTCTTTCCACCAGTTATAACAGGCACTTCTTTAGTTCCCGCCCCCCATGCTCGGATTTTTCGAAAAGTGACCCCAAATCACCTCTAGAACTCATTTTTTCTGCACAACACGATGCAAGAAGCTTATCTAAACACCCCTTTCGGAGGCGCAGGGGACTTGGCTAGTTAGAGATGCGCGCACTCAATTACCTTTGACATAATTCCGAAAAGCACTCTTAATCATAAAAATAATTAGAAGTTATAATAAAGTACTGTTTCAAAAAAGTCTAAGTTTGCCAAAAAAATGAGTTAGCAAAAAACGAGTTCTGAGAAAGCGCCTTTCTGAAAAGAATGTATTTAAAAAGATACATTCGACAGGTATACATTTGACAAAGAAACTGCTTAAAGGTCATACCAGCGCGTTACACTGCAAATTATGGCGGGGCCAGCAAGCTTTCAAAAATCATCCTTGTTTTCACCGTCTCATGTAAAATCTGATATTTATGGCCTTATCCTACTTTTAAAAAGTAGGCAGAAAATTTTTGTTGAATCAGGTAGAACGTTTATAGAAAACAGTCATAAGAAAAAAAAATTGCTGGTCCCAGCCTTAATTGCAGTGTAACGCGCTGGTATGCCCCTTTGAGGAAAATTTCCGACTTTTCCAAGCCATCGATATCTTATAATTTTTTGTACTTTTTATGATTTTATTCATGCTTTTCCAGACGGTTTGCTGGTAAAGGCAATGCTCAAGTGTGTACTTTTCATAATCTCAATTACTCAAAATTAATTACTCGGAATTGCTAGGGTCGTAGCCTTTAGGCCCCTTTTTTCCATTTGTGGAAATAAGGGGCCAAACGACTTACGTAAGTCGTTTGGCCCTTTTTTCCACTTTTCAAATTCGCGCCTTTTATTTATTTTATTGTTTTGTGCTTTCATAGTCTTGGCTCCAGGTAAATTTTTCCGAGGTGTATACTCCTTCTGGTAAATTTCCCTACTGTGAATTCACCCTCTGGCCATTTTCAAATTAATCTTTTTTTCTTGTGACAAATCTTATCACTTAAAATGTTTTTTATGATCCAGCATCCGTTTTATTCGATGATTTATGCACCAACCCAACCAAATGGTCGTCCATTTGGTGAAAATATTTTCTTTATGTGTTTGGGTTTCCGAAATCTGTTTTTTTGCAGTAACTCGAGCATTCTAAAGAAGGTTTGACAATAGTAAAATGCCATTTTCTAAGGTAATTCCGAGTTTTCTAAAATGACAGTTTGGAATTCACAAGATATATTCAGATTATCGAACAAGTGAAGGTAATAGCTTTTCGAAGCCGAAAAATAAGAGAGAGAAAAAATTGACCCAGGTGGACATCCAAATCCACCACTTGTACCCGGATATGGAGCCGGACTGAGTAGACCAACCATTTAACTTCCTCATTTCGACCTATCTGCCTAGGTATCCACTTACCAGAGGTATCCATTCGTCTCCAGGTATCTTCATCCACCTAAACCATTTGAGCATTGGGTAACACTGCCTGGCTACTACTACCGAGGCATTTCCACCAGAATACCGTTACCTAGGTAGAACAACCTGAGCACCACCTGGTTACCCTTCGGGATACGTGATTAACGCAGAACTGGGGCTCCTGCAAGTCAAATTGCTGTTTTAGCATTATCAAACCGTGTTTGGAACACGATTATGGATAGGGTAGAATGACTTTTAGTTAGTTTCAGCTAAATCCAAAATTTTGGATTTTAGAGATGGATACCCATTTAGAGGAGTACCAGGTAATTCCCTATCCACCCTGAGGCTTAAAAGTCTTATAAAAATTAGTTTAGGACGATTATTCAAGAAAATAATAATAAAAGAACAACAAACTGCAAAAAACCAATAAAACTAAAAATGGCGCGTATTTAAAAAAGTGGAAAAAAGGGGCCAAACGGCTTACGTAAGTCGTTTGGCCCTTTTTTCCACAAATGGAAAAAAGGGGCCAAACGCCCCTACGCCAATTGCTATTCATACAATAATCATATTCGGCATAAAAAATTCGTTTGAAAAGAATAAACAAAATTTTACCCAGCTCAACCTCAATATCCGGGGTGGGTACTTCCTGGTCAGGTAGATATCCACCTGGATGGCCTGAAAAATAAAAATTTCGTGAGGGGAGATTCGTGCACGGGTCGATTCGTTCTCAATTTTTTTTATTATTTTCAAGGGCCAAACAAACCATACTAGTGTTCAACAGAAAATCGTGTATTAAAAACTGTTTTTTAAGGTCAAAATTCTGTTTTGGCTATTTTTATCCATATCCTCTATTCGAATCTCAATACCTGGAAAGGTACCCACTGCGAGGTGGTCAGCACCAAATTTGGGGAAATCATTCTGAATAGTCAAACAAATTATGCTATTTTTATAAAAAAACTAATTGCCAAAGACTATTTCTATTGAACAGTTTGTATTGAGCAAAACCTAGTTTTAACTTGCTAACACTTTAAGAGCTGAGATAGTCTCCCTCCTCCAGGTCCAAAATCCTGGGCGCCGGGACATAGGCATGGCGAACATTCGTTTCGATCTGTAAATATTATATGTAAATAGTTTACCTACTTATAGTTCGGGTGGTACTGATTCGGGTGGTTTGGAACGATTTGCAGTATTCCTAATGGCTCATTTATAAACGTTGTCGTTGGAAAAAATGTTTTATAAAAACACTTTTACGCCAACGACAACGTCAACGACGACGACAACAACAACAACGACCTATTTATAAAAAATCCAAGGACAAGGCCAACGACAACGCCAACGACAACGAAATTTTTTCTTCTAAATTAGACAAATTTTGCATTTTAAGTCAGAATTAAAAGGATAAACTATATTCTCCACAAGTTTTCCCTCGAAATCTCGACTGAAAATGCGAAATTCGTCCAGTTTTGAATGAAAAATTTCAATATCTTTGGCGTCGTCGTTGGCGAAAAAAAAACGATTTTATAAAGAAAATATTCCAACTAGAGCTGCGGACGATCGATTAATCGTCCCAACGATTAATCGCTAATCGTCCCAAATTTGGTTAAAAATAATCGATCGTATGATCGATCGTTCGGTTGAAAATAGTCGTTAATCGTTATCGTTATGTAAGTTTGTTTACGATTATTTACGATTAATCGTAATTATTTTTGGCGATCTGTAAAGAACATAGCAGACCGTTTTTCATGTCCATTTTTGAGTTCTTCATGCTTTTGCTTGTTATTTTCTTCGCTATTCTTGTTTTTTGTGTTAGATGAGCTCTATATGGAAAATCGTTCTCGAAGGAGATAATACCAAATTTCTCTTCACAAGAAATTTGCCGACGAAAGCCAACTGCAATGCCTGCCAGAAGCAAATCAAGACACCGAATAAGGGAGTTACCAATCTGAAGCAGCCTTTAGCCAAGCATCCGAATTATCAAAAACAGTATGTGGAGATGGAGAAGATTGAAGATGAAAAGAAGGAAGCAATGAAGCAGTCAATGAAACAATTCGTCATCAGAGGAACAGGTAATAATATCGTATTGGAATGCGGCTTTCTTTTATCACTAGTGATTTTACAGGAGATTTATCAGCTCTCGTCAAGAAGGTCATCCATTTCATCGCTTGCACCAACCAACCGTTTGCTGTTGTTGAAGCCAGACCATTCAGGACCCTTTTATCTGCGGAAGACCAGGCTAACCTCAAATGTCTGTATTTTTTGTTCTCATGAGTTGCCTCGTGAAACGACGATAATTTAGGAAGGGAGCACTACACAGAATGGGCGATGCCGCGAGGGAAGATGAGCCAATTTCAGTCCAATTTCCAATCGCTAGGGCTCTCACAGCAGATTTGTATGCCATCACTGATCCGGAATTACAAGAAATACGAGCCTCAGTCTTGGGATTATTAATTGAAAAGTTTGATGTAGAGGATCAAAAGTGAAACTTTTTTTTTTCGTAGTTAAGAAGTTCTCAGTTTCAGGATATATGGATTGGCTACTTTTCTCGACCCGAGGTTCAAAGACAGAATTTCTAAAAAGACGATTTGCTTCAATGCTCAAGTGTGTTTATGGATTCAAGAAGAATGTGAGCGTAATAACGATCCAGGTAACTAGCCATAATTTTGGAATTCTTTTGATTGTACTTTTTTCAGAAATTCATCTCCACTACCAAAGCGTACACAATCTGATTCGTTTTTCGGCCGCCATGCCCACTTGTTCACCGATGATGGAGGAGTGGACGAAAAGCGCTCAGCTAATGCAATAATTGAAATGCAGGCCTATTGTAAACAGAAGTGTATCGATCCGGAGGAAGACCCTTTCTTTTTTGGAAGTTACTCTATCTTGTTTTTAATTGCGATGCAATATTATTGCACATTGATTTTTTATCGTTCAGGAAAATGAAAAGGTGTATGCGATGTTGGCCAAATTAGCGCATAGATTTCTCTGAGCACCAGTTACTAGCCAGCCAAGTGAGCAGCTTTTCTCGGTGGCCCGTGATGTGTTCGACTACCGGCGTTTGAGTCTGAGCGCGGAGAATGCAGAGATGCTAATTTTTTGAACAAAAATCTTCCATTAATTTCAAGAATTTATTTAATTTCATAAATTGAATTTCATAAATTTCAAGTATTAGTCATTATGTCTGCGAAATGTATGTATGCGTGCTGAATAAATAACATTTATGTGTTTGTTAGAAATTTTTTTGGGATTTTGTGTTAGGTAAAAGTCGCATAATCGTTACGATTAATCGTTGGCGACTTTCGATAAACCGCCACCCTATTTTCAGAAAAGGGTGGCGGTTTTTTCGAGAGTCGACTGTATTGGATTAGCTTCGAAAGAAATAGTGAAGTTTGGAGTGGCAATTGATGATACTTGATGTTATTGAAACGAATTCCAAATTTGTCTTTTGAAAACTCTGACTTTAAAGGGGCATGCCCACGCTAATAAGAGGTGGTGACCAGTGATGTATTTTTGAGATTTTTCGCTCCTGCTCTTGCTCCGGGCTCTCGACTTTGAAAAATTTGCTCCGGCTCTTGCTCCTGCTCGGAGCGAGAGCCAGAGCGGAGCAAGAGCCAGAGCCAGAGCCGGAGATTTATACATGACTGGTGGTGACCGGGAATTCAATTTTTTTCCTAACCATTGTACTTCTGCACTGATTTTTCAACTTGGTTTCTAATAACGCAAGGCTTAATTTAATTTTAGGTGTGTTTTTGTCAGAAACCAAGTTGAAAATCAGGATAGAATTACAATGATTAAGAAAAAAATTGAATTCCCGGCACCAACTCTTATTAGCGAGGGCATACCCCTTTAAACACAGTATTTGTTCAGAAAAAATATTTTTTTTGCGAAATGTCTATTATCGAATATGCGTTTTCTCGAAACTTGTTTTTAACGAACTTTGACTTTTTCGAAACAGTACGTTATTAGAACTTTAGCTACCCAAGTGCTGTATTCAGATGGTAGTACTCAGGTAATAGTGCGTAGTAAAAGTGCGAAGTAAAACCGAAATTATTATTTTTAATAAATTTTCGGCACGTCTAATCTACTCTGAATTTTCGGCTGATACACTTGCATATCCACTTGGACAAGTGATGCGTACCCGTGTTGAATGAATGGTTGAGGAAGGCCTATCTGATGTTTGGGTCTCGTAAATCCTCTTTTATACAGGGTGACACATGAAACGTTCGCACTTGAAATTTTTTCTCTACACACGTTATCTAAGCTTGGAAAGAAATAAATGTTGAAACTTTAGCCAAAATGGTGGATAATTTTCCGAAACGCATGAAAGCTTGTGTTGATGCCAATGGTGGACATTTTGAATACATACACTTGTTTGATATGTTGATTTGTTATTTGTTGTGTTTAAATAAATTTTGCTAGAAAAAATAAAAAAATAAAATAAACGCCCTTCTCAGGTGGACTTCATAAAATAAACGCCCCCGCTCTAATTAACGCCCCCTCAGGGCCAGTTTATATACAGTCAACCAGGGCTGTTCACTCTTCCGGAAGATTCTTCCGGAGGGGAAGAAATTTCTTCCTCTTCCTCTTCCGACCGGAAGAAGGATGAGGAAGATGGAAGAGACGAAAATTTTGGGTGGAAGAAGGATGAGGAAGATGGAAGAGACGAAAATTTTGAGTGGAAGAAGGATGAGGAAGATGGAAGAGACGAAAATTTTAGGTGGAAGAGGAAGATGGAAGAGACAAAAAATTTTGGGTGGAAGAGGAAGAGCAAATTTTTTCTGCATTATGCAAAGTTTTTCTGTTTTTCTGCTTCTGCGTCCGGTTGTGAAATTCTGAATCCCAAAATTGATATAGAAGAGAATATTTGGAACGTTTTAGCTACCACGATTGGCAAAATTGGCATACGACCTCGTCATCATTCCAGCAACTTCACAAGCTCCATAGAGAGGATTCTCAAGGCTGTCCATCAATTCGGGAGGAGTCAAAGGGTGCTCATTGGCCGGTCTACTGCGAAGAAAGGTCTTGCTAGGCTTCAACTCCATCATATTGAATGAGCCATTATTTTGATTTATTGCTGTTCTTGCTGACTGTTAAAAGGAATAAATAATCATTGTCTCATCGTTAATACTCTCTTATCTTATCGGATTCTTCCGAACAGGAAGAAATTTCTTCCTCTTCCTGGAAGAAATTTCTTCCTCTTCCTCTTCCGACCGGAAAGAAGGATGAGGAAGATGGAAGAGACGAAAATTTTGGGTGGAAGAGGGATGAGGAAGAGGAAGAGACGAAAATTTTGAGTGGAAGAAGGATGAGGAAGATGGAAGAGCTAAATCAAATTTGAACAGCCCTGTAGTCAACTCTCGATTTAACGAAACCCCGATTTAACGAAACTCTTGATTTAACGAACCTTTTTTGGTGCCTATTTGGCCAGCGATTAAATAAAATGACTAAAATAAGCTCTCGATTTAACGAAACTCTCGATTTAACGAACATTTTTGCCGGTACCCAGGGGTTCGTTAAATCGAGAGTTGACTGTAGTACAAATTGCTATTTTTGCTAAAAGATGTATTTTTCTGCAAAATATACTGCTACAAGCAATATTGGCCGATTTTAGAGAGGTAGTTTAAACTGACTACTGCACGCTCTTCTATCCGACAAGCGGCAGCTATGACCTAAGAAAACGATAAAGAACAGGACGAAGGGACAGATATTTGGTGTTTTGAAAACGATGATTCGAATACTGTTTAGCCAAAATTTTCTATTGTTTGATTGATCGTGGGTCTTGTTGTTATGAAATTCTGATAAATTTTAGGCTATATTGTACAGTCGGTACCATTTTTTTCTTTCGTTCCCTTGACGATGTTGGAAAAGTTATTTCAGCGAACAGATAAAAATATATAAGTTATTTGTGGTTACAATTATTTATCATATATTTTTTGTTATGGATTAGGGAGAAACAAATAAAATGACAAAATTTTGAAAAAAATTAGTAAAAGATTATTTGAGGACTAGAGGAAAACATGGCAGCCATTGTATAATAAAGCCAAATTTGTTTGCTTTGACCACGTTAAGTCTAATTTTCTTCGGTGCCTTTAGTGCTGAGAGGTTCAAAAATAAGCGCCCCCGTTCTATTCAATGCCCCGCTCTAATAAACGCCCCCCTTAGAGGGACTTTGAAAAATAAGGGCCCGGCTTCCAGGTTGGAGACTCGCATTGTTGGAGTCGCAGTCTTTGTGCTAGTAAACCAGTTTCCACGTGCAATTTTAGGAAGGCAAAATGGTTCTTACTTTGACTAAATTTCTATTTTCGGACCGTTCTAATAGACAGTCACCTAAGTCAAGAGTACCCAACTTAAAATCGTAATTTTAGTATGATTAAACCGAATTCTCTAAAATTTTATTTTTCAGACCATCTAGCTAGATATCCACCTAAATCACGGGTATCTACCCTGGTATTGTCTAACCACGTTCAGCATAATATTTTGGGTAGGCAAATATGGTTTGCAATCTTATGTAAAAAGCTAAAGTTTTTGGGATATTCGGAGACAGATGACCTCTCAAGATACATACCTACCCTGGTATGGGTGTTGTAATTAGTGAAATCGCTATTTTGGTCACAATTTTGAATCAGGAACACATTGTCTTAGGATCGGATTGTCCGTGTACTTGCAGATACACAGGGCAACACAAAAAGTCAATTTTTTGAAAAATTTGTTGAGGTATCTCCTCGCCACATCAATTTTCCTAGAATAATCGATGACAGTAGTAAGGCCACCTAGGAGCTCTTGGATTTTCAATTAATCCTAAAAATGCAAAAATTATATGAAGAAAAACAGCTACTGAAGAAAAGCAGGATATTTTCTCTGATAGGCCGACAGTCTCTAATAAACTGATACCCTCCACTTTGTAGACTTATATCTCAGATGAGAGAATTCATTTTCCAAATCTGTATTTATTTCGTTTTCATAGTTCGCACGAGCTCTATTAATGCCTTGGATTTTAGATTTTCACCCAAAAATCTCGAGGTCGACGGTCGACCCCAAAATTTTCAAACTTTTAGGGATTTAATTTCTGCATACCTCGATTGAATCAGTAGATTTCGATAGTACATTAAAACCAAGAATCAGGGCTATATGCTAATGCAAAACAATTTAAAAAATTAAAACCCCTGAAAAAATGTGACTAAAATGAAAAAATGTGACTAAAAATGTGCTGATAAAATTCAGACTTTTGAGGGCTCACTGTAGTTACAGTTATAATGAAGGCTAAAGTACAGTATATGTCATAGCCGGAAATCTTTACAAGTCATGTTTTTTCAGCGTTTTAGCACCTACAACATACAAAAAACACGTTTTCCGGCCCCGGACGGCCATTTTTTGAAAAAAAATTTTTTTGATTAAAATGACCAAAACCATGATACCCTATACCCCACCCCAAATGAAATTTTTTTTTCAAGTGTTTCCAAACATCCTATATCAACCTAAAATCATCTCAGGAGTTCAAAAAAGACATTATTTTTTGAATTCTGCTCGATTAAAAATTGAGTTTTGGGGTCACCTAAAAGTACCCCTTTTGATCAATTTTAAGGGAATTTAGGGCTGTATTGGGGTGGAAAGGGACCAAAAAGGGGCACTTTTGTACAAAAAGAAAGATGTTGAACATAGTTTTGTTGACTGGAGCCTACCGCATAAAGAAACTCTGGTATGCATACATTTTTTATGCATTCAGAGTCACTTTAGAGTGATTTGCATCTAAGGTCATGGTTTTGGTCTGTATCATGGTTTTGGTCATTTTTACTAAAAAAATTTTTTTGAAAAAATGGCCTTCCGGGCCTTAAAAACGCGTTTTCTGTACGTTTTTAGTGCTAAAACGTAGAAAAAACATGGTTCGTGAAGATTTCCGGCTATGACATATACTGCACTCCTGCCGTACCAAGTTTTTCTTATAACTAGGGTTGCGGGCACGGAAATGGACACCTTTGAATGTTTTTTAGATTTTAGCTTTAATACGACACTTTTTTACTCCGTATGATAGCGCAAATGAAAGATTAGAATCTTTGCTACACATTGAGCAAGCCGATTTCGACTTTTCAAGCCGAAAATGATCCAGTGAAATTTTCTGGTTTTTATGAAAAAAATCTCCTGTGTGTATGTGTGTGTAATGTGTAGCCAAGGTTCTAAGCTTTCATTTGCGCTATCATACAGAGTAAAAAAAGAATCTTATTAGAGGTAAAATTCAAAAAAAAAAACCCTCAAATGTGTCACTTAAAGTGACTTACTTCCCGTGCCCGCAACCCTACGTATAACTAAAAATAGTCTTTTACAAAGAATACGGTATTCGCGCCTTGAAATAATGTGTCATCCTACCACGGCCTCTTTGATTGATTGTGCCCTACTGTACTGAAAACTATTAATCGTCAGTGATGGCAACTATTTCTGACTGATTACCTCATACTGCTTCTAATGCTTCCTGTTGAAACTTACCAAGACATTATTGAATTTATAACCACACCAGAATGCTGCAAACTTATTTGTCTTTCTTCCATACTGTGTGATGTATTGACACGACGAATAAGGCTTGCAAAAGAGAGGCGTTGGATGTGTTTGCGGAAGGCTTTTGTAAGTTTCTAGTCTGATCTGAAAGCATGTCTATTTCGGTGCGTAGACGTTTCGTCCGAAAATTCCCAAACGGGAATTCATGGACGAAACATCTTAACAGAACGCCAAGTTTGTACACATTCAAATTCATTCTTATTTTTCCCGCAGTCAGCTGTTCACTTGTTCCATTGATTTTTCTAAAATACTTTTTGCTCAGGTCTAGGTGTGCCGATTTTTCTTCCAAAGTCTTTTTTAAGCGGTACGTGACAAAATTTGCTCGGCCATTATTTTCTCGGGCCTAAATTTTCACTCAATCTTGCAAACTAGCCTCGAGTGTCCAAATACATTCTTAATCGTCTAGATTTGGCTTTAATGGTCCTAAACCACCTTCAATGGTCTAGATACTGATTTCGTTCGGTTTGCGTCCATTTCCACTGACTCATACGACATTTCCGACCCGAAATTGTTTTTTTTCTGGTGAAACAGCAGGGCTGCCTTCCTCAACCATCCACAATGGCCCTGAACCATCCTTAGTGGTTCTGGACCGACCACAGCGGAGTTTTTAATTTATATTTAGTGGTAATGAACAACTGTAATACCTATTTTTATCAAAACGAACTGGTGACCTAATAAGTATGCAGTGAAAGCTACGCTATTTTTAGATGGCGCAGTTGGCTCTCCCAAAATCAACTTTAACAATCGTTTTTTATTCGTACATCTAAGGTGAACGACAAAAAACTGAAAGGTTATAACAATTTTTCACTGAATCTATAATGAAGTTATGGACTAAGCCTCTGAGATATTCGATTGAACTTCTTCTTGGTCAGCAAAAGTCAGCAATTCATTGGAGATTGGAGCCGAACCAGTCGCCAAGAACTTGAGCCTTCCACCAAAACTGTCTTGAATCTTTTTAAACGCAATTTTATTGGCTAGCGAATCTTTACTATATATCCTACTAAATTAGAGGGGTATAAATAAGCTGTTGTAAGAATATTTAGCCTACCTCTCCAACTCAGCAATTTTCATATAAATGGCAAGGGTGAAGACAAATTTACGATTTTTGGACTTTTTCATTTGAGTGAGGAATTTATCATCCTCGACCCAATAGTCTCGGAACCACTGGCATGAAAGCTGGACGGAAAGCTTTTATGTCGTCAGCGAGAAATCAAACGCCACCATTGAGAAAGCCAACTGATGCACTTTGCGAAAAAGCAGATAAATGGAGCTGCAATGACTTCAAATCGAAACCTTCGTGAACGTCGTAGCCTCTACCACATGTGCGGCAAAGAAAGAAAGCTGATTGAAGGACTTTAAGGACACTAGAAAAGTTATACAGGGTGGCGCAAAAAATTCGGCCGATTTCAAGCGGCCATAACTTTTTTTCCAGATCGAATTTCAAAATTCTGTAAACGCCATTCGATTCAGAAAAAATATACATTTTTTCGGTATATGATGTCAAAAACACGATTTTTGCTTGGTCCCCCTGTGGTTCAGGTCCTGGTCAGTGGATGGTCTCTGGATGGCTAAGCCCAAACCACAGGGGACCAAGCAAAAATCGTGTTTTTGACATCATATACCAAAAAAAATGTATATTTTTTCTGAATCGAATGGCGTTTACAGAATTTTGAAATTCGATCTGGAAAAAAAGTTATGGCCGCTTGAAAACGGCCGAATTTCTTGCGCCACCCTGTAAAACCTTATGACTGATATCGGAGCGTTTGAAGTACAGTCAACTCCCGATTTAGTGTACACCCTGGGGACCGGCTTCAGGTATACACTAAATCGAGTGAACACTAAATCGAGGGTTCATCCTAGTCATTTTAATTAACCGCCGGCCAAAATTATTTAATCCAGGTGTACACTAAACCGAGGTGTACACTAAATCCGGTGTACACTAAATCGGGAGTTGACTGTAGTCCAACGTAGTGTAATCAGCCATCAGCCATTGATGTGAAGACGAGGACTTCAGCGGCTTGTTCAGCTTGTAGCACATTCGACAACTAGAGTCACACCGGAACAGTTTGCTACCCAAAAGTCTTTCATCGGAGCTGAGAATAGACATTTGGTAACAAAAATTAAATACCATTAAAACCTGGGACGCTGGTCGAACCACCGCAGTTTTTCTTTCCGGCTGTAATTCTGTCAAAAGCAAACCAGAGCTAGTCCTTCACCGAGCCTAAAGTTATTGAAGGCTTGAAATGAAAACAGTAAAAAATAAAACAGCCGACTGCGGGAAAATAAGAATGAATTTGAATGTGTACAAACTTGGCGTTATGTTAAGACGTTTCGTCCATAAATTCCGTTTGGGAATTTTTGGACGAAAGTTTTGTCACGAAACGCCCCTACGCCGTCTATTTCTGCTCCTTAAAGGGCCATTGCCACCTGTTTCGAATTTTCCCCCGCCAATTCAATTTTTTTGCAGAATCATTCAACTTCTGTACGGATTTTTTAGCTTGGTTTCTAACAAAACAAGTCCTAGAATTTAATTTTAGGTGGCTTTTTGTCAGAAATCAAGTTGAAAAATACCGTATTTTCTCTATTAAACGCCCCGGGGCGTTTATTTTTCAACCCTTAAAAAATCGGAAAAAAAATATTTCGATTTTGAGATTTTTGGGTGCTCAACCAAAATCTGAAAAGTGGAATTAGGTAAAATCGTGCTAATTAGAAAACGCAAAAAACAGATTTGCAAATTATTTTTTTGGACTGAGATATAGGTCACTGAAGGGAGGCGTTTATTGAGAGGGGGCGTTTTTTGAAGAGGGGGCGTTTAAGAGAGAAAATACGGTAAGTACATAAATCCAACAATAAAGAAAAAAAATTTAATTGGCGGGGGACAACCGTTGTCGGAGACGGCAATGGCCCTTTAATCTGCTTATAATAATGTCTATCTGATTCAAAAAAATCCAAGCTGTATTTCAGATGTCTATTGCTTGCGACACGGATCTTCCTCTTCTAATCTCTCTCTCGACTGAACTTCTCCAGCTTGGTCACACTGAAGATGCCGGAAACATCGAAACTCAAGTTCTTTTCCTGGATCGAGAGATCAGCGCCTGTCTGCAAACTTTCGACGTCAACAGACAGAGGATCTTAATTGAACTGCAGTATGGCAAACATTTTATCGGTGCTAGTATATGTCCAGTATATCAATTGACTATTTGTAATTTCAGGAAATGCTTTGCCTGCATATGATTTGCGCATGGATGAGATGAGGGCGAGCCAAGTAATCTAATTATTATAAGTGGTCAAGTTATTATTTGCTTTTTTTTAGCTATCGACGAAATGATCGGAAAATTGAGAAAGCTCATCCGTGTTCTTGAAATAACCGTTTCCAAACAACAGCTGTTCTCTTGGAAGCCGCTAGAAGTCATCAAAGGGAACTTGGACTCAGTGAACACAGTGATGAGAACAATCATAGAAACTGTGAGAACTTTGTCAACTACTTCAGTGGTGTTCTTGGTAATATTTTTTTCCTGTTTCCTCTTTTCTGAATGCCATTTTTAGCTCAAGCCCGTGCCGACGCCGCTCAAACTCATTCAAACAATCCTGCGATTCCAAATCCGTTCGTTCTTGCCTCCAGTCAGACTCATCCTGGTTCGTTGTTATTTTTACACAAACGCTAGTTCTCTATTTAACTGCTGTGGAGCAAAGATTTGTCTTTTATCAGGAACTAGGGGCCCGAATGCAGGAGCCGTGCCGAATGATCAGCCTGGCAACTGCGGTATTTTCATTTCACATCGTTAATGTGGAGCCAACTTCAGCTTTGGCTTTTTAGGAACAGATGTGATCAGTGAGCTTCTACCGAAGTGCACCAGAAAGATGAAAAATCAAGACGTTAGCAGAATTAGAAAGCAGAATAGGAAATGTTGAGCTAAGGATACATAATTCTTTTTGACTATCAAATTATGTTTGACGTGTGCTCATTTATCGTGTTGGAAGACTTGGTAAAAATGTTCTCAGTAAAAATGTTCAGTGCATAATTTGTAGGAAGTTGGGCGGAGTCACTCCAAATAATAGAAACAGAAAAAAAACATCACATTAGTCAACTCTACATGCTATTTTTTCCTTTGCTAAGATGAAAGCGAAAAATCCCAAAATTTAGAAGCACGGCAATTCGAACAATTTTCGTTATTTTTCACACCACAGATGCATCTATGCAATGTTTAGATAAGTTTCGATAAGCTTTTGTTGTTTGTGATGCCCCAAAAACTTGTCGTGCGACTACGGTATATGTTCTAAAAAAGCCCAGCCTTCTATTAAACCCCACCTTCTAATAAGGCCCCAGCTCCAAAGAGAGGTTAAAAAATAAGAATTCATGGGTTCTTATTGAAAGATATACGGTATATCGAATTCCCTTATTCAGTAGTCGTTCTGTTTATTGCTGTTTACAGAAAAAATTATATCAGGAACATACCTGCACGCTCAAAAAAATCGGCGCCAGCGACGGCGCCAGGCTCAAAAAAATTTTCGGCGCCGGCGCCTGGCGGCGCCGGCGGCGCCGCCAGCGCGCGCGCTAGGTGATCAATTTTCGCCGCCAGCGCCAGTCGAAAATTTCGTGCCAGCGCCATAAAAAATGTTTTGAAATGTTCGGTGAGTGTTTAATTTAAGCTCTTTAGGATTTGCTGATTAACTTATAAATTCGCAGGACAACATTTTGACTTCACAACAAATTCCTAAAACTCATAACATGAACTTTTGCCTTTGTTAACAATTTAATCTGATAAAATAGCAATTTCAAAAATAAACTTTACATGATTTTTTTTAAAACTTTTGATTAAATAGGGCGACAGATAAATTCTACCATCGCCGGCACCAGCGCCAACGTCATAAAAAAAATCGACGCCAGCGCCAGCGCCGGCGCTGGCGCTGGCGCAGGTATGATCAGGAAGTGTTTTTAGGTCACTTTTTGAAATAGACAATATTTTTTTTGGCGCAAATCCACTTTTTGGCGCAAATTTTTGTTGGTGGCATTAGATTGCAAATTTGAACTTTTTGAAAAAGTTTCAACATCATCATGTAGCCCTGTGATTCTGGTTTCTAATGAGGTATCATTAATTGCATCATCTCTGAAAAATGTACACAAAACGGTAAAAGTATGAACCAAATGAGAGCAACGATGTTTTCATACTTTTTTTTTGTATTACATTTTCCGAAGATGTACAATGAATGAAACTAGAATCGCAAAGCTACATGATGATGTAAAACTTTTTGAAAAGTTTAAAATTCCTAATCTAATGTTACAAACAAATTTTGGGCCGAAAAAAATGGATTTGCGCCGAAAATGTTTTTGCGCCAAAAAA
>SADC01001097.1:0-14678 GCA_004194705.1 Ditylenchus dipsaci | reverse complement strand
TATTACACGCATTCATGTCGTATAAATCAAAAGTTTCTCGATGAAGAAGAAAGCTTATTTCCCAAGCTATTGTTTTGGTATTAAAAACATAAAAATGATACTAGAAAAATTCATATCTGTCCACAAAAGAAGTTCAAAAAATTCGACTTTGACATCGACCAAAGACCAAGGAGTGTGACCATAGCCCCAAAGTTACCCTCGATAAACCGACACCTTGGGTCCAGTCATGTCAATATAATTACCCTCGATAAGCCGAAAAGTTCTATTTTTTAGAATATTTATGCCGTTTTTTAAAATTTATGGCGAATTTATTTTCGAAACTTTTGTTTCGTCGCTAATTTTTTCTGCGCCATTTTCATTGCCGTTTTTTATATCGCTTTCACCTAGTTTTTATGTTTCTTTTAGGGGTGTGAATTTTTCCCGGTAAGATTATTTCCGAGAATATTTTCGAGAATATGCGCGCAGAATCTCTTATAAAAAGGCTTAAAAATTCTGAAAATCCGAGAATGCTTCTGTAGACCTAAACTCAAAAAGCAATTGGACAGCGAAACACAAAGGAATAAATGATAATTAAACTTCATCCTCGTGAAATCCACCCACGCCATCAAGCCACTTCATGTTGCGTAAATTGACAATCTTCTTAAAAATGGGCACTTAAAATGGGGATAGGTCAAAAGTTCGCGCACTCAAAGCAAAGGCCACTACGGTTGCGTAGTCGTTTGAGCAATTATTAGACAATTTTTATCAAATGATAAGATAAGCTTTTTTGGCATTCTGTTTTCAGGGGTTTCTCTGGTTTGGGGAACACATTTGAGCCCGTCCTAACGTGCGCTGGCCTACGCCTAAACCTAAGGCCTAAGGCGGCGACCAGACATTTTCTACTATAGTAGAATTTGTCGCGCGACATTTTCTACTATTTTGTAATCAAATTCGGTTTTTTTACCCGAATTTCATTAAAAAATAGCAGAAAATATCGCGCGACAAATTCTACTAATATTAGAAAATGTCTGGTCGGCCCTAAGGCCTAAGTGGTTGGAAAATGGTGTAAAACGCCTAAAAACAGAGAACGCCAAAAAAAAGCTTATCTTATCATTTGATAAAAAAAAGGTCATAGGAGTAATTAGACTAGGGTTGGTAGTTTCCGGGAAAATTCAAACACGGGAAAGTTCCCGGGAAATTTCCCGGGAAAATTCACAAAGTCGGGAAAATCGGGAAAATTTGATAAAGAACTTTATACAGAAAAACATAATAACTCAATCAAAATCATGCATAAATAGAATCAAATTCATCCTCAAATGTGTTAGTTTTTTCATCAATTTCTTCATTTCGTTCTTCCATCGTTTCTTCTAGTTTCTGTTCTTTTACGGTTGACTTAAATAAATGAGCGTACTCCAGCATGAGATTATGCTTGATGAACGTCACCTGGGAGGCCGTTTCCACCGCCAAATTTCACCAAATCAAATCAGTTTCACAATAAACCCTGCTAAAAACCAACCAGTGTGTTGCGTCCGTTCAATCTGCCCACCCACTTCAGAAAACGTTGCATTGATGGATTCTAAAAGAAACGGCTTTGGAGTGTGAACGACAATATTGATGATGGAATTGCTGCGCACATCCGTCCATCCGTCCGAAGAAATTACCAAGAAATCGGCCTGAATGTGGAGATAGACATTCAAAGCCTCATAAAAAAATCTTGTTGCATGTTTTATCCAGATTCTTCTTGACTCGATTGAATTCCTCTGGATGAGGACCTTTGCGTACTTGTGCTGACGACGCGGAAGTTTGTACGACGGATTAAGTGACTTGATGAACTCCTTGAAGAACGGGTTGTCGAGGAAATTTGGTGCGATGTTGCCTGTTGCAAAACCCTGAATGACAAAAGTGATTATGAACAAAAATAATGAAAAAAACCCGAGTCAACAAAACGTCGAGATCTTCTTGCGGATCCTTAGACATGCTCGAAAATCAATATTTGATTGATCCAGAACCAGCTTGCGACGAGACTTCCGCGGGCTCCGACAACTTGACTTTTTTCGAAAGTGGCGACTGGCTACGACTTCGGCGTTTGACGGATAGTTTCCTCAGCTGGCGGTCAATTTCCTTCCTTTCCTCGGCTCCGACTTGATTGCAGCTCTAAAATCAGATAGTAAACAAAAAGCAATCAACAATTACCTTCAAGTGATTCTCCATCTTTGTGGCATTGTTCACATAGCGACCAGTCTTCGCGCCCTCCTTGTAGCAGAACTTGCAGTAGGCGACCGGCACCCGTTTCCCATTCAGATACTCTTCTTGCTTGTTAAAGTATTCCAAACTCCACGATTTTTTCTGCCAGAAGACATCGAAAATCTGTAAGTAAGGCATGATAAGCCTAAACACGAACAAAAACAACAATAGAAAGTTGATATAAAAAGAAAACATTGTAACTTGCAAAAATTTTGAATTTTCCCGATTTTTCGGGAATTTTCCGCTTCAAACTTTCCGGGGAAATTTCCCGGGAATTTTTCCGGGAATTTTCCCGGGAATTTTCCCGTCCACCAACCCTAAATTAGACCCACCCCTTGAGAAATTGAAGTTGCGGCCCTGTGTGCTACTATAATCGGTCTGCAATTTTAAAGGGGGTGTGGACTTTATATACTTATCGCCTATATTCGAATGTTCAAGTCCCTCTGGCGTTTTTTAATTTACTTTTTGTTGAGTTTACTGACTCTTAGGTCCGAAAATCATTGAGCAATTAATTGAAACCTTTTCCAGCACTGCTTTTACTTTTCAAAAACTGCCTCAATTTTGCGATTTTTGGCAAATGACCACCAAAATAAAAGGAAACTAGCCAAAATGATACGTACTTAGTTTTATATAGCCTAAACCTCCACCAATTTTATTTATTTGTCCATGCGTTTAGTGACTATCTAGATCAGAATTTCATGGGGAACAAGATAGACATTTTTACACACCAAAATGGCTCTACTGCAGAATCCGGCGCCAAAATATGCCTTGGTCCCCCCTGTTGTTTTTTCTTGAATTTTGCCTTGGTCCCCCCTGTTCTTTTTTTATAAATTTAAAAATGCCCCAATTACGTTTTAATAACAATTTATTAAAGTTTTTGATACCAAAATTATTTCAATTGTTTTTGATAAAAAGAACAGGGGGGACCAAGAAAAATTCAAGAAAAACACAACAGGGGGGACCAAGGCATATTTTGGCGCCGGATTCTGCAGTAGAGGCCCACCAAAATCACTTCAGCAAGGTAGCTAGCGGAAGTTTGACCAGGGAAGAAATGAGTACTATTAACTCAATAGTATTGAGGGGTAGGATTTCGCTATTAGGAACTGACTTTTTTCGCAGTCTTCATTTACATGATTTTATACAAACATATGCTGAAAATGACAGCAGGAAGCAGAGCTACATTTGAGTGTAAGGTTGCAAAATGAGCATGTAAATTAAAATTGCGAAAAAACGTCAGCTCAAGGATACTACCGAAGTTCCTCGAATAGGGGCAAGATGTCATGGAATCGGACATCGTAGAAGGTTTTCCAAATTCTAGCTCTAACTTTACATTACCTTTTTCTCTGTGGGATAGCTTAAATGAAAGCTGAGAATTTTAGCTACATTTTGACACCAAACTTGTAAATAAAAGGAAAAAAAAAAATAAAGTGTGTAGCCGGCGGTAGTCGAACATGTGACCTAGGGCGATGCGTATTTAAAGTTTAACCCCCCCCCCCCCTTCCTTTAACCTCATTCTGAAATCTCAAATCAGAGGCTAAGACCCCCTAAGCCATCAATGTGGCTAATCAGTGCAAGTAGGGTGTGTGCCTTTCTTATCTAAAATAAAGATTTTTAAAAGTTAGCTAGTAGAGAAGGTTTATAGTTCTCTCAATATTAAGAAAAATTTGACATTTTTCGAAAACGGAATTTGGACGTGTTGTCTAACTTTTACTCGACCAGAATTGAGTAAACTATGTGCTACTAGCCGACTTTTACACAAATTCATAGCTGATAATTGTATTAATCTTTTTTTAGTGTTTCATAAACTGAACGTTTTACGAAATATTTGTGATTATGCAAATAATGACCACACGAGAACAATCCTGTTGATTCTTCAGCTTTAGTCATGTGCAAATTTTTGCGTTTCAAACAAATTTCAATTTGCTTGGATCCTTTAAGTGATTTTTTAAAAGGTTTGGAGCAAATGAAGCATGTCTGGTCTGAGCAGCAACTATCCTTAGTCTCCTGCAAGAACCACCATCAATTATAAAAAAAGTTTTGACTAATCTTGCTTCTAGCAATTCTAAAGGCCCGAAAGAATTTTCCTGGGAACAATATACACAATGGTACTACTATATGCCGAATCTATTGTCATTTTATTAGTTGCCTACTGCAGAAATGTTACACTCAGAGACTTTTGAGTTGGAGCCAACTGACATTGTTGAGTATTTGTGTTCAAATAGGAACAGTCATTGACGAGAAGCTTGACGTTGTACAACACTAGGGATTATTACCTTGATAGAGAAACTTCATTCAATTAGCAAACTTACTGGAACAGGTTAGTACCACTAAACATTACTTTTTTAGTCTATTATTTGCGACAGTCTCGACTCACGACACTCAACTCGCGACACTTTTTTCGACGATTTTTTTTAACTCCTGAAAAAATATCAAATATACAGTCAACCCCGCTATAGTGACACCCCTCGGGACCGGCCTTGGGTGTCACTATAGCGAGGGTGTAACTATAACGGGGTGTCACTGTAGCGAGGGTTTTCAAAAAATTCTTGAAAGGTATCACTATGTCGAGGGTTTAGCATATGGTAATACAGTCGCCTGTCGATTTTATGTAAAAAAAAAAGTTCATTTCGTCAAGGGTCTAACACCTTTCAACCCAATTTTTAAAGTCTTTTGACAGCTCTTATGCGTCAGTATAATCTGAACCATATAGATTTTGCTGGTCGAAGGTTGGTCAAGGAACCACTATAAATTCGCCATTCAGACTCGCATTTCTGGATTTAACGTACACATTTTTCAGCATCTAAATTGAGGGTTGCGGGCCTAAATAGCAAAACTATAGTGTTTCATGAGAGAAAACGGAAATTTAAAAAAATTCGATTGGAACAGTCATGTGAATAATGCCGAAAACGGCAGTACAATTGCAAAAATTAATCACAACTGTATGGCAGTTTTGAACTGTATGGCAGTTTTGAACTGTACTACAGTTGTTCGGCATTATATACATGATTGGGTTGCATATCGGCAACGAAAAAATAATAAAAACCCCCGTAATTAATATGGAAGCAATTGACCGAGAGCTTGAAATTCGATTTTAAAGAAATGTCACTTAAAGTTGCAACTTTAATGAACAAAACTTGACATGTGTCACTATAGTGAGGGTATTTTTATTTGTTGGGAACGGCCTAGGGTGTCACTATAGCGAGGGTGTCACTATAGCGGGGTCTAGTCTAAGGTATTTTAACTAGTGTTGGAGTGCGGTGCGTTAAACCGCGGTTAAAACCGCAAAACCGCACCGCAAATGTTTGAAAAACCGCACCGCCCGCACTCATCTCAAAAAACCGCGGTTTAACCGCGTTTTTTTGAAATCGATTTGTCAATGACCCTATTGTTAACTGGTTGACGACTTTTCGTTGAATTATGCTTTCAATGTCAAGTCAATGTCGCATAACATCTGGAATATCGATTTGTACGAGAGGAAGCAGTCGTCTGAACTGGGAAAGCATTCTGATGTAGTCGTTAGTGTCTTTTTTAGGAATTCGTATCGTACACGCAGAGAAGCCTGTCCCGATAGACTTTGACCTACTCACCCACTGGCAGAAGAATGTCGTGCGTTTTCCGATCCTCTCTGAGGTTGCTTCTCGTTTCCTGTAGGCGCCATGTACTTCTTATTAATGACCTATATGTCAGCCCAGAAAAATACTTTTGTAAATCTGTTCTTCGCATTTTTTAAGTAAGTTTACCTGATTCCACTTTTCAGTTTTTGATTAAACACCCGAAAAATCTAAAATCGACCTAAATTTATTTCTATTTTCAGATATGATTGTAGATATCCTAATTTACAAATAATCCTAATTAGGATACTCTATTTATAGGATCGCAACTCTTTAGCCACGCAAGGGATGTCTTTTACTACAAGCGCGGCCAGCTGGATCCTTTCAACGCCAAGCAACTTATATTTCTGAATAGTGGTCTACCTGGTGTTAACTTCTCATATTGAATTGTTTCGTTGTTTCAATTATCTGATTGGTGCATATAAAGAATATCTGCCGCTATTCCATTGTACCGCCCCCCCCCCAAAACCAACTTTTATATATGCATTCAAAAATTATTTTTATGCAATAATTTTGCCATAAAAAGACCAGAATAACATTTTTAAAAGGGTTAAGGGGCTGTATTGGGAGGGAAGGAATAATACAGGGGCCACTTTTTTTGGCTGCTTTACCATGTTTTTCAACTCGGGCCGTGGCAAAAATAGACTCTATATGCATTTTATGGCCAAGAGTACTTCTCGGAATCATGTCTAAGGTAAGTGCGTGCGCGCATCTCTAACTCTCAAGAGTTAGAGATGCGCGCACGCACACGAGTTAGAGATGCGCGCACGCGCACGCACCCCTTCTGGGGCTTGGGGGCTTGGGGGCTTGGAGTTGAGATGCGCACACCCACATACCTGAGACACATATCACTCGAAAGTGACTCTGGATGCATGAAAAAGCATGCATACCAGAGTTATTTGTGCGGTAGGCCCTTAAAAATGTTATTCTGGTCTTTTTATGGCAAAATTATTGCATAAAAATAATTTTTGAATGCATATATAAAAGTTGGTTTTTGGGGGGGGGATACACTGGAATAGCACCTTATTTTTCGGGGGGGGGGGGGGCGTACACTGGAATATCTTTTCGGGGGGGGGGGGGGTACAATGCAATAGTACCGAATATCTGGAGTGTTTTTGCTGTACGTATCTTTATGTGGCGCACTTTTGTCAATTAAAAACATAAACCAAAAAAAAACCGCAAAACCGCGGTTAAACCGCAATTATTTTTTGCGGTTTAACCGCAAACCGCAATTTCTGAAAAAACCGCACCGCAAAACCGCCCGCACTCCTAGTCTCCAACACTAATTAGGACCAAATCCACAGGAAGACCAACCGAAAATCGTGTATTTCACATATATACCAAAACATTTTAGTAAAAAACTGAGTGGAACTGTAAAACGGATTTTTAAAAAACGGCCTACAGGTAAAGTTATGGCTATTTGAAAGTTTGCACGTTTCTTGGCCCACCCTGTACTTTCACTTTTTATGATACATTTTTTTAGATTTAACAATTAAAAAACTTTGTTAGAAACTAGAAGGCTACCTGGTGACTAATTTAAAAAAAATTAGAAAATTCCGGAGAAAAAAGTCAAACGAAGTTCGCATCGAAACTAAGCTAGCTTTGAGCTGAATGGAGAAATTTAAGATTTTTCCTACGTAACTTTTTTCAGCAATTTTCGTTAGCAACTGCAGCCTGTTCTTTTGAATTTGAAATACGTTGCAATTTTGATGTTATTGAGAGGAGTCTAAAGAATCGAAGAACCATGGAGTTTTTAACAATTTATACAAGTGGCCATTACTGCTTTATCACTAGAAATATAAATATATATAAAAATTACCATTTATTGAAGATTTAGTTAAATGGTTCAAGTTAAATGGTTTTTTGGTTTCCTTTGTGTTCTACTCGGTGCAAACTTTGAGCATTTCTATCGTAAAATTTTTCCCATCCATTCTTTTTATCTTTCGTTATTTTTTTAAATGAATAAATCAAAATCGAAAGTTCTTTCAAATAGTTGAAGCGTTTTGACACGTACCCTGCGTGGAGACCGCAGAATCTTTTGAAAAAAAAATTCGGCGCTAATAGCGAATATCAACCCCCTCCCTTTCCCCAAGAATCCGACCTTTTAAAGTTGCTGTAACTACCCTTGCAAACAACAAGTTTAGGCTTAGCCCTTAGGCTGGGGGGTAGGTCAGCGTACGGAAGTTGTGACTAATGAAGAGTTTGCGCAAATTTTCCTGGGTCCGGGACATAAATTTGGGTACTTTTTACTTAAGTTTTAAAAGGGGGATTTTTTTTTTGGGGGGGGGGGGGGGGGCTGGAAATCAGTTTGTTTCTCTAAAAATCATATTTATTCAGTCTATATAAGAAATTTGTTTACATTAAGGTGGTGAGGAATCAAAAATTACCATTTTCTTTCGAATCTATTGTTTTCGATGGTTGATTTTATTTTCGGAATGGCTACTTTATATAACATAACCTCTATATAACATAAGGTTTTTGGCGGTCCCTTGAATTATGTTATATAAAGGTTCGACTGTACATAACAAAAAACATCAGACAAAATCAACAAATTCTCCTAAGAAAATTCCCTTTTATTCAATATTTCCATATTTCTGTTCAACACTTCTTCCTTCCACTTCGATGCATCGGCGCAATCGGCGTTCATAGGAATTGATTGATCAATGGAGCATGTCCCAAGGTAGGTTGTTGAAGGTGGCTTGAATCCTCTACTCGCCTGATCTCACGCCTTGCGACTTCTTTCTGTGGGATGAGTCAAAGAAGAGTGCTACCTAACGTAACCGGCCAACCTGGAAGAGCTCAAGCAGAGGAGGATTCAAGTCACTTTCAACAACCTACCTTGGGACATGCTCCATCGATCAATCAATCCCTATGAACGCCGACTGCGCTGACGCATCGAAGTGGAAGGAAGAAGTGTTGAACAGAAATATGGAAATATTGAATAAAAGGGAATTTTCTTAGGAGAATTTGTTGATTTTGTCTAATGTTTTGTTATGTATTGATGAAGGTTATTATGCAGATTTGGTACCAAACAAAAGCCGAAAGCTTCCTCTTTCTAATGCAACAAAAATCTCAACCAACGAACCGAAAATAAAAAAG
This sequence comes from Ditylenchus dipsaci, assembly GCA_004194705.1. Taxonomy (NCBI): domain Eukaryota; kingdom Metazoa; phylum Nematoda; class Chromadorea; order Rhabditida; family Anguinidae; genus Ditylenchus; species Ditylenchus dipsaci. The sequence goes on along the minus strand of SADC01001097.1, from coordinate 5,745 downwards.
TTACGGCTAAAACAAAAGGGGCAGGAAGGATGGCCCACCCTGTATACATTATTTACAATCAATATTACGAATATAAATTTGTTTATAGCGTATATTCTCTATTAGAAGCCCATGGGCGTCTATTAGAGAACACAACCCACCCAAGCACTTTGTGGCATTGTGTTTTTAGCTATGAAAAGTCTAACATTTTCAAGCACACGACCCCTCAAAATGTAGCTAAGAAACAGGGCTATTTTTTGAGGGGTCGTGTGCTTGGAAATGTTAGATTTTTCATAGCTAAAAACACAATGCCACAAAGTGCTTGGTGGGTTGTGTTCTCTAATAGACGCCCATGGGCTTCTAATAGAGAATATACGGTATTATAAAGAGTCCCATTTTTTCGATCACTCACTTTTTGTGTTTTTTGAAGCAAAAAAACGGGAATTCACAGGAATTCAAAAAAAGCGGGAATCAGTCACATTGACCAAGTAGAGAATTGTCTTAGAGTTAACAGAAAACTGAATTTTGAAATTTCGTGTTCTTCTCAAAGAGTAGGATTGAAAATAGGGCAGCTGTCAGCTCTTTAAAGAAAATGCTGTAACCTATTTTAAATGAGCGCCTAATATTAAAGACTAAGTTGTTGTCCAATCATCGTATTTTTAAGATTTTTTTGTTTTCAACTTCATTTAATTTGTTAGAGTAACTTGGCAGAAAATAAACCATGGAAGAAGAGCGGAATTGGACTTTAAAAACCATGCAACTAGGAAACCATTTAGCTATAATGGAAATTGCTGAACTTAGCCATCACCGAGTTGTGGAAATGAAGTTACATTTTTTAAAATATAATGAAATAATAGAATCTACGTGTGATAGAAATGATAATATTTCATTTGAACAAATCGTGGATTTTTTCGAGTCTCATCTGCAGCCAAAAGACAAAATGTTGGCATTGACTTTTGGATTGAAGACACGCCCAGTGGCCCACAAAAAGCTTTAATGTACTTCATCAAGCAGGTATCAGTTTTTAAATTTCGTTTTTTTTACAAATAAATCATTGCGTGAAAACCCGCAATAACCCCCCCCCCCCCCTCAAATAACCCCCCTAAATTCAAAATAATTTTTGTCCTGGAAGGAAAAATGAAATTTTTAAGCTGTAACATACGTATTTTTCCCAATTTCTTGCAATGTGGAGTGTGGTGGTCTTGGGTCTTGTTGTTACAGGTCTTGTTGCTAAATAAAAATTCATTAAATCGAGTTTTCGCTTTTTTGAAATGAAAATTTTTGGATTTTCGAAAAATAAACGGGTGAAATCGGAATCCTTGTGATATTTGGGACCAGACTGTCAAAAAGTAGCGAATACTAGCCTTTCAAAACGGTGAAAAATGGGCGGCGGGCGACTTTTGAAAACTTTTGCGGGAAATTAAAAAACTTCCCAAATTGGAATAGAAAAATGAGTTCCGGACTTAAAATGGCTTCTAAATCATTGAATTAAAAAATTATCTAAGTTTTCTGAAAGTCGAGAATCTGAGCTTTTGTTTGCTAGATAAATTTTCAAAAATATTCCACTCAGTGATGACCATAAGTGTCAAAAAATGCGTATGCATTTCAAAAATTCATGTGCACTTTTGAAAATGCATGTGCATTTTCAGAATCGAATGTGTATTTTTTTATCTGTACATCTGCATTTTCGAGTGAAGTCAAACAAAGTGCATCCTTGATATCTCATTCTAAATCTTTAAAATTTACAGACCTTTAAACGAATGTTCTTATCTTTCTGCTTTTTGATCAATTTGAAAAGCACGATTTTTTTTAAAAACTCTTACATTGTGACGCCATTATAAGAGCAGATAATTTCTTTCTAAAAAAATCTACTAATGATGAGGTGATAATTAGGCTTGGCTAGTCGGCTACTCGATTTCAAGTATCAAGTCGAGTACTCAAAAATTTCGAGTCTCGAGCAGTGTTCTCAATAGTCAGAGGCCGAATGGAAAGTCAGAACGAAATTCAAAATTACTGACAGTCAGAAAGCGCAGAAAATTATTCTGACTGTCAGAAATGAGAGTCAGAAAAAAAGTCGATCAGATCACGCTGTTTTTTCCCCTGCATGCATCTCATTTCTGAGAGTCAGAAAGAGTCTGACAGTCAGAATAATTTCCCGCGCTTTCTGACTGTCAGAATTCGATCATGTATATATTCGATCATGTATATCGATCATGTATACAATCATGTATATAATGCCGAACAACTGTAGTACAGTTCAAAACTGCCATACAGTTCAAAACTGCCATACAGTTGTGATAATTTTTGCAATTGTACTGCCGTTTTCGGCATTATTCACATGACTGTTCCAATCGAATTTTTTTAAATTTCCGTTTTCTCTCATGAAACACTATAGTTTTGCTATTTAGGCCCGCAACCCTCAATTTAGATGCTGAAAAATGTGTACGTTAAATCCAGAAATGCGAGTCTGAATGGCGAATTTATAGTGGTTCCTTGACCAACCTTCGACCAGCAAAATCTATATGGTTCAGATTATACTGAGCATAAGAGCTGTCAAAAGACTTTAAAAATTGGGTTGAAAGGTGTTAGACCCTTGACGAAATGAACTTTTTTTTTACATAAAATCGACAGGCGACTGTATTACCATATGCTAAACCCTCGACATAGTGATACCTTTCAAGAATTTTTTTTGAAAACCCTCGCTACAGTGACACCCCGTTATAGTTACACCCTCGCTATAGTGACACCCCAAGGCCGGTCCCGAGGGGTGTCACTATAGCGGGGTTGACTGTATATTTGATATTTTTTCAGGAGTTAAAAAAAATCGTCGAAAAAAGTGTCGCGAGTTGAGTGTCGTGAGTCGAGACTGTCGCAAATAATAGACTAAAAAATAATGTTTAGTGGTACTAACCTGTTCCAGTAAGTTTGCTATTTGAATGAAAGTTTCTCTATCAAGGTAATAATCCCTAGTGTTGTACAACGTCAAGCTTCTCGTCAATGAACTGTTCCTATTTGAACACAAATACTCAACAATGTCAGTTGGCTCCAACTCAAAGTCTCTGAGTGTAACATTTCTGCAGTAGGCAACTAATAAAAATGACAATAGATTCGGCCATATAGTAGTACCACTTGTGTATATTGTTCCCAGAAAAATTCTTTCGGGCCTTTAGAATTGCTAGAAGCAAGATTAGTCAAAACTTTTTATATAATTGGATGGTGGTTCTTGCAGGAAGACTAAGGATAGTGCTGCTCAGACCAGACATGCTTCATTTGCTCCAAACCTTTTAAAAAATCACTTAAAGGATCCAAGCAAATTGAAATTTGTTTGAAACGCAAAAATTTGCACATGACTAAAGCTGAAGAATCAACAGGATTGTTCTCGTGGTCATTATTTGCATAATCACAAATATTTCGTAAAACGTTCAGTTTATGAAACACTAAAAAAAGATTAATACAATTATCAGCTATGAATTTGTGTAAAAGTCGGCTAGTAGCACATAGTTTACTCAATTCTGGTCGAGTAAAGTTAGACAACACGTCCAAATTCGTTTTCGAAAATGTCAAATTTTCTTAATATTGAGAGAACTATAAACCTTCTCTACTAGCTAACTTTTAAAAATCTTTATTTTAGATAAGAAAGGCACACCCTACTTGCACTGATTAGCCACCATGATGGCTTAGGGGTCTTAGCCTTCTGATTTGAGATTTCAGAATGAGGTTAAAGGAAGGGGGGGGGGGTTAAACTTTAAATACGCATCGCCCTAGGTCACATGTTCGACTACCGCCGGCTACACACTTTATTTTTTTTTCTCCTTTTATTTACAAGTTTGGTGTCAAAATGTAGCTAAAATTCTCAGCTTTCATTTAAGCTATCCACAGAGAAAAAGGTAATGTAAGTTAGAGCTAGAATTTGGAAAACCTTCTACGATGTCCGATTCCATGACATCTTGCCCCTATTCGAGGACTTTTCGGTAGTATCCTTGAGCTGACGTTTTTTCGCAATTTTAATTTACATGCTCATTGCAACCTTACACTCAAAATGTAGCTCTGCTTCCTGCTGTCATTTTCAGCATATGTTGTATAAAATCATGTAAATGAAGACTGCGAAAAAAGTCAGTTCCTAATAGCGAAATCCTACCCCTCAATACTATTGAGTTAATAGTACTCATTTCTTCCCTGGTCAAACTTCCGCTAGCTACCTTGCTGAAGTGATTTTGGTGGGCTCTACTGCAGAATCCGGCGCCAAAATATGCCTTGGTCCCCCTGTTGTGTTTTCTTGAATTTTTCTTGGTCCCCCTGTTCTTTTTATCAAAACAAATTGAAATAATTTTGTATCAAAAACTTTAATAAATTGTTATTTAAAACGTAATTGGGGCATTTTTAAATTTATAAAAAAAGAACAGGGGGACCAAGGCAAAATTCAAGAAAAAACAACAGGGGGGACCAAGGCATATTTTGGCGCCGGATTCTGCAGTAGAGCCATTTTGGTGTGTAAAAATGTCTATCTTGTTCCCCATGAAATTCTGACTCTAGATAGTCACTAAACGCATGGACAAATAAATAAAATTGGTGGAGGTTTAGGCTATATAAAACTAAGTACGTATCATTTTGGCTAGTTTCCTTTTATTTTGGTGGTCATTTGCCAAAAATCGCAAAATTGAGGCAGTTTTGAAAGTAAAGCAGTGCTGGAAAAGGTTTCAATTAATTGCTCAATGATTTTCGGACCTAAGAGTCAGTAAACTCAACAAAAAGTAAATTAAAAAACGCCAGAGGGACTTGAACATTCGAATATAGGCGATAAGTATATAAAGTCCACACCCCCTTTAAAATTGCAGACCGATTATAGTAGCACACAGGGCCGCAACTTCAACTTTCTCAAGGGGTGGGTCTAATTTAGGGTTGGTGGACGGGAAAATTCCCGGGAAAATTCCCGGAAAAATTCCCGGGAAATTCCCGGGAAAGTTTGAAGCGGGAAAATTCCCGAAAAATCGGGAAAATTCAAAATTTTTGCAAGTTACAATGTTTTTCTTTATATCAACTTTCTATTGTTGTTTTGTTCGTGTTTAGGCTTATCATGCCTTACTTACAGATTTTCGATGTCTTCTGGCAGAAAAATATCGTGGAGTTGGGAATACTTTAACAAGCAAGAAGAGTATCTGAATGGGAAACGGGTGCCGGTCGCCTACTGCAAGTTCTGCTACAGAGGGCGCGAAGACTGGTCGCTATGTGAACAATGCCACAAAGATGGAGAATCACTTGAAGGTAATTGTTGATTGCTTTTGTGTTTACTATCTGATTTTAGAGCTGCAATCAAGTCGGAGCCGAGGAAAGGAAGAAATTGACCGCCAGCTGAGGAAACTATCCGTCAAACGCCGAAGTCGTAGCCAGTCGCCACTTTCGAAAAAAGTCAAGTTGTCGGAGCCCGCGGAAGTCTCGTCGCAAGCTGGTTCTGGATCAATCAAATATTGATTTTCGAGCATGTCTAAGGATCCGCAAGAAGATCTCGACGTTTTGTTGACTCGGGTTTTTTTTCATTTATTTTTGTTCATAATCACTTTTGTCATTCAGGGTTTGCAAACAGGCAACATCGCACCAAATTTCCTCGACAACCCGTTCTTCAAGGAGTTCATCAAGTCACTTAATCCGTCGTACAAACTTCCGCGTCGTCAGCACAAGTACGCAAAAGGTCCTCATCCCAGAGGAATTCCAATCGAGTCAAGAAGAACTGGGATAAAACATGCAACAAGATTTTTTTATGAGGCTTTG